>JAYRBW010142045.1:0-15009 GCA_036023295.1 Invenusta paracnida | reverse complement strand
CTTGGATTTGGCTCTCTAGCTCAAAACGCTCAAGGGTGACAAGGTGTCACCCGGCTGTTTCTTGAAACATATGTGTTTGACATCAATATTAAACAATAAAAAAAACTTTATACTCCAAATACACGTTCAGCCAAGCTTCTGCCGGACTAGTATAACTTAAAATCAGCACAGTATAACATTTCCAAGAACTCCCCCTCCACACTACCCAGTTTCCATTTCATATATGGTGAGGAAATTGTCAATCGATATCGCATAGATAGACGGGTTTGTGTGTATGAGAGAGAAGAATCTTTGGGAGTGATTAATCTTCAGTTGTGACTTGCAGTATCATTCCTGCAAATATTCTACTCTTGAGCGATAGTGTTAAAAATTGGTAGATAGTTTTGTAATAATTTATTATTTTATCATAGTAAAGATGGCTTCTTCGAATAATTTTCTATTGTAACTTGCAGTTTCATTCCTGCATATATTCTACTATTGAGCGATTCTTTTATAAAAGGTGGATTTAAAAAAATTGGTGGATAGTAATTATTTAAATTAATTAGTAATTAATAGTAAATAATTTTTTACTTTTTATTTTTTCATAGTAAAGATGGCTTCTTCCAATAATCTTCGTGAAATTTATTTATGTGAGAATTTTTATAAATTTGTACATGAAATAAAAGAGCAATTTATTCCAACGGCCGACTATTATCAATTTGAGGAATATTTACGGGATATTAAATTTACAGCACATATTTAAAAATGGTTACTGGACAAACTATTCAACAAGTGAATGATGAACAAGATGACATGGAGTTCAACAAAGCTAAAAGGAAAGGTGAAGCTGAGCCGAAGCGTGTTCAAGACGAGCTCAAAAACATTTAAGAATTTGAAAATCGTCTCCGAAAAAGTGTTTTTGTTGTAGTAATATAACTGTTCCGATGCATACTTTTGCAATGGTTTATTCAATTTCTACCCTTGTAACTTTATGTGATAAGGAAAAAATCTTCAGTGAAACATAATATTAATTAGATTTGTAATGGAAGAAATTCTCACAGAACTTCTAAAAACTACCCCTACAATTTCGGTTTTACGTAGCTATCGACTCTTGTAAATTTTTATTATCTAATTTGCTATAAACGTTTATAAATTGGTAAGTGAGTTTCCAAAGTTACGAAAAATTACTCTTCCTATTCGTTAGCTGCAAACCTATTTGAATTATGCCGAGGTATATGTGAACGCGATGTGGGTTACTGGAAGTTGGCTTTCTGAGTCATCAGTTTTATTGTTGTAGTGTTACATAAATTATTTATAAATACTATCGCGAACTCCAATTGTGGTTGTACTGTCCCCAGCCTGGGCTGGTTTACCTCTTGTTACACTCTCGTGTATGTACATCCTACATGCATAACAACAACTTGCGCTGCGCAAAATTGTTGATTCATTTATATCTATATTTTCCTTTTTAATTATTTTGCGTAAGAAAAACAATTCTTGTTTTTTTCTGGGAATAAAGCGAATATAACAGACATGCAACACATCATGAAATGAACTACTGATTCAAGTATTATCTAGGTAGATATATAGGCAATTTCCTATTGGCTATAGCTTGTCCAATGAGAGTGTACTATATGAGACATCTTAATTACGGCTTCGTTTTCAATGCTTTCATGTTTTTTTCTGTGAAATAAACATTTATTATTCTTTGGCATAAAAAAAACATTTCTTGTTTTTTCTGTGAATATACGTTTTTAATTCTTTCGCGTATTAAAAACCACACGTTTTTCTGTGAAATATGCGTTTTGTATATTGTATTATGAATGAATTTCCATATTAGAATTATATTGTAGTACTTTATATTATGCTATAATGCTTCAGTGATTACCGACGATTATATTACGAATGCATTTCATTAAATTATAATATGATTTTTTTCTCAATAAAATGTCTTTAAATTTAGAAGATTCTACTAATAAATATGGTATTGATGCAACAACAAATTTCCAATTAATTAAATGAAGTAAACAATTAAATATATATAATACAATTTTTAATTGCATGCGTAATGGAATAAATAAATGAACAGTGTTATTTTGTAATTGTAAATATTCATACAACTCAAGAAAGGGGTGTTCACCACTTCTCTTTATATAATAAAGATGGCAATTTATATCTTTTTATTCTTTTGGTTTAAAACCAACACAATAAATCAATTTGCTCCCTTATAAAAATATGTTATATTTATCCTTTCAAATACAAAAAATAAATAAGAACTTATGTGGACAGTTATCTTTATATAGGTTATATCAATTAAGTTTAAGAAGAGAATTTAAAACTTGGTAAAGTTACTTATTCCCCACCGGGGAAGTTTCACTTATAAAAATATAAAGCATTGATATTTTTAAAGGTACATATTAAAAAATAAAGTATATAAATAATAAATCTCTAATCATTCATCATCATAACTTTTATGTTTTACAAGAACTTTATTTTTTGGTTTTTTATCATTTATAGCACCTAGGAAAACAGTATAATCTGGGTGTCTTTTAATATTCTTAGTTTAAGAAAATTTGATTTTTTATATCTGAATTAGTTGTGAGATAATTAGTTTTCCACTGATATATTAGTTTTTCTCTATGATTAATAAAATCAATACCTAGTTGTTTTTCAAAATTAAACAATGGAATTGCTTTCTCATATATGTATATATACTATTTTATGATGAGCATAAGTGATAATACACCTCACCACCTTTAAGGTGGCTCGAACCCGAATGCTGGAGGATGTCACTAATGTCTTTGACATTGAACCCTCAGACATCACCAGAGTAAGAGAAACTGGTCGGTGGAGGGCGCGGACGATGCCATCAAGGTGGAACCTCACAACAGTGACACTTTCTCCACATACTTTAGCGACGACACAAGGGAACGTCACACTCGCTACTGATAACGGCAACACTACGTTGACCTCGATGCAGACACTCCAACCCTACCTCCCTCACGACCCGCTATCACCCTTCCCAGGCAGTATGTCAAGCAGTATGTCAGACATCGGAGCGCATGAACCTAAGTACAGTTTCCTGTATGCAACTCATTCATCTATTGCCACACCACCGCAGCTATCGCGATACTCTACAGATGATGAAGTCATAATGCAAATACGCCATCCCGACTACCTCTACGACTCAAGCCGCTCGTGTGTCGACGATGATGTATGTACAAATCCATTACCATTCTTCTTTAATCATCAAACGAATCGAATGCTAATTTTCTTGTTTTATGAAATACATTTTATTATTTTTATTTGTTAATCTATAATTCTCTTTAAATAGTTTTTCATTATTAAATAGAGTATTTATAAAATTATTATGAGTTATTTGTTTCTGTGTTGCTTTTGTAATTCCTTTAAATTTTTGAACCTCCTTTGGAGGGGTTCCAGGTGAATTATCTGATGTTAAATAATTATAACATTTAGCTTTTAAACATACTAATTCTTTAATTTCTTTACCTTCTATCTCATCATTAAATTTATCTAGTATACTACTAAATAGAAAATTTTTTATCTTTTCTATTTCAATATCTAAAGTTAAATTGGGTTCAATTATTAAATTAAAGAAGAATGAATCTGTATCTGTATAATGTAATTCAACATTCTTTTTTGGAGGATTGATTGTATAATCATTAAAGTTGTTGATTAAGCCATCATATCCGAATTTATACATAACTAATTTACTTAGTTCTAATATGACAAATCCTATGTATATGAAAATTTATCAAATTTAATTGTAGATTTTCTTCTTGTGACATGCAACTAAATTGTAATCTTACATTTTCTAATGTTTTACCATAGAATGCATTTCCCATAAGCTTGTAAAATGTATCACCAAATTTATCTTTATTCTTCATATTTTCATTTCTTTTATCCCCTAAGAATAACATTATAATCTTTTAACCATTTACATTTTTTATTTAAGCTTTCTATGCATCTTGATTATTTCCATTCTATTTCAAGATACCAATCTAACATTCTACCTTATATGATGAAATTTAGATAATCATTTTGTTTTAGAATACTTTTTTCTACTGGTTTATAGTTTTTAAGTGTTATTGAGTTTTGATAATCATAAAATTCTGCTTTATTAGGTTATTTTTTTCAGGACAGAATGGATAATATTTAGTTCTCTATTTTTTCTAATGAGGATACTTATGATCTACTTCATAAACATAACCTATTTCACTATTTTCTAATATTTTACCATATATTCCTATTATTACACCGATACATTTCTCCTGTTTGAACACCTTCAAGCATTACACTTAAATATAAAGAATTAGCATCAACGTATTTAATATAGTTTTATTTAAAATATTCTGAAAATTAATTTCTCATCAAGTGTTTTAAGCATTTCTTTCATTTCAAGCTGATTTATGTTTATAGCTATTAAAGTTATTATTTATATTCTTATTGAATGCTTTAACAGGCCTGTTTCCTAATACTGAATATATTCTACTTCTTATTCCTTTTTCAAAGAAGTATAGGCGATCAACAGTTGATTCGTCCCTGGCTTGCAGCTGTGCCAGTCGATTGTATAGCAGCCCTAAAGGGTTTGTTCCGTATGTATATATGTTTCATATTCTGTATTAATGGCAAATGATTGTCATTCCGTATGTAAATTGTTCATGTTACCCACTCGATTATGAGTTTCCCTACTCATTGTGGTAATAAATATACTTATATGTACTTATACTTACTTATTCATTAAAGTATTTAAGTTTTACTTCTGTGAATTTTGTATCTGATAACTATGGTAATCCTGGATTTGAATATACAAAGCAAGGATCTATTTCATACATATTAACACATAGATCTCTAAAGTTTACAAATAGATCAACTAAGATTAAGACATCAATCTTTATATAGCCCATTGTATAATCTAGTAAATAAGTACACTTTAATTATTTCCAATTTTCTTGTCCTTCTTATAATCATCTTCTAAGATGTTAGATTGTTTAAGATTACTATAGAACTCTTTTTGTGGAGGAAGTTGAGATTCATACATTTTGTTCTTTATAGTTTTGCTTAATGTATTCATAAGGTTATATTCCTTTTACAGGTTTATGTTTATATTCTTTTAATATAGTGAATTTTTTTAGTGTTGCGCCCATGAATTATAGAGTATGGGGTGAATAATCTAAAACAATCTAGAAGTATTCTAATGCATCCTAGTTGAATAGAGAAGTATTCTTCATCTGTTTTACATACTATTTTAATTGCTCGATATTTTTCTTGTTTATACATATATCTCTTCAAATATTAAATGGTTATCATATTTTGATCCATTGTAAAAGTAGAGTGGAATAAGTGTTTTGAGCTTGAATATAATTAGAATATGCAACACCTCTAAATTTTCCATTTAAATGATCATGATCTAATACTTTATCTTCACTTATTTCTTTTTTACAGTTAAAACATATAGTTATCTGTTCTAGTTTTTCCTCTGATGGAATGAAGTGTATAGGAATATTAGTTTAAAGAAGATTATTAAATATTACTTCCTAAGTCACTTACTCTCTTAGCAAAGTGAATATGTGCATCTTCTTCACAATCAGCAGTAGTACTAAAGGAGAAATATTCTAATTTAAATAATTCTGGATAATTATATTTAATGTATATTCCATAACAGAATGGTTTTTTTCATATAAATAATTCTTTGTATTAACTAATTGTTCATTATAACACTCAACGTCACAATATATTGAGAAAGGATCATTGTTTTGATAATTGTACTTATTGAACATGGAGTAATCTTCTTTGGGGAATTTTAGAACTGATACAGGATGTTCCATACATTGCTTATTGTGGTTTTCTAATGATTGTTAAGATGCTTAATTACATAAACATCTTAAACAAAATTTTTATGATTATTCGTTCTAAGTATTGCTGAAAGATTCTTACATAATAATAAGAGCTTTATATAGGAAAACATTACATCCTGTTACATCATTATATTAATTAATATAGAGGTCATATTCTTATTATCATCAATTTCGAATAGATTTACCTTGAAGAGGTAAAGTTTCACCATTA
This sequence comes from Invenusta paracnida, assembly GCA_036023295.1. Lineage (NCBI taxonomy): Eukaryota > Metazoa > Platyhelminthes > Proseriata > Coelogynoporidae > Invenusta > Invenusta paracnida. The sequence goes on along the minus strand of JAYRBW010142045.1, from coordinate 8,940 downwards.
ACTTATTTATATCTTTATAACCTATGGGAAAACCTATGGGAAACCTTCTAAATTAATAGAATTTTCATATTTTTTATAATTTGATAATCTATAAGGGTGTTATAATCAGTAAAGTTTTGAATATTTAGAATGGATGAAGAATTGAAGTAATTTAATATAACTTCCTACTAGAAAATTTTTATACTTATATACATGAAGTGATGCGTTAAGATATTCGAGAAATTTAAATCGTGATCCTTAAAGTTCTTCTTCATCCTTTCATTGTTCTAATGTATTTAATGCTTTATTACTTTGATTTTCTATTTCTGGTTCAACTCTTTTGTTTTTCATCTTACAAGTATAACCTCTTGTGATTGGAGTAGCATCTTATTTAATATAAACACAAGCTGTTCCTATTTTAAATTTAATTGGTCAATTTGTAAATTGTTTTAGGATATCAATAAATCCTGTTTCATGGTAAATATTAGATTTTATTTCTTTGTGTACTTTACATATGACTTATTTGTAAACCCTACTCTCTCTTCTACTTCATGGTTGTTTATTATTTTCTAAATTTCTTTCTCATTTCGTATAATTGTGAATTTCTATAGATGTTGTTTTGATTTATTATGGAATAGAAAAGCTTATAATTTTGTAAAAGAAAGTTTACAATTCTTACAGTAATTTGGGGGTGAGGTTTTGCGTTTCTATTGAACCATTTTAAACATATTTTTTAGCGTTTTTCCAGAATGATAAATTTAAAAATAGTGTAACTTCATATAATAAAATAGTAAAAAAGCACCTGTGGTGATAATTCTTTTTTCGTTTTAAAAATGTACACTGAAAACTTATACCAAGGTATACAAACTCTTAAACACTCAAACTGTTAATTGCTAACTGCTGGTTTTATATGGTCAAAATATCCTGGTGAAAAGCATTTACCTAGTCATAATTTTACCGGGCCGGGTACAAGATTAGATTTAAGATTAAATGAAAATAATCTCCCTATAGGAAAATGACTGCCGAAATAAATGCAATAAAATCCTACATTTAAAGAAAATTTTGAGATTTATAATTAAGAAAATATTACAAGCTAAAGTAAAATTTGGAATGGCGATCCCTTTAGGAGCTAGCACCTTCGGTACAGGTTTAGCTGATGAAATACATAAAGAGTACAGAAAACAGAAAATTATTTTTAAAAGTAAAAGTAAAAGTATTTAATAAAGGTCATATTCACTCAGCAGATTTAATTCATATGCCAAATGAACGCGGGTACAAATCTATTTTAACTGTAATAGATTTATATACAAGATTTTCGTTGGGAATTCCTTAAAAAAATAAACAATCTAACACCGTAAAGGAAGCTTTTAAAATTATAGAAAAGAAGCCTAAAACACTTTGGGTTGATAATGGTTCTGAATTTTATATAAAGTATTTAAAAATACTTAAGTGAAAATAATAATGAAATTTACTCTACCTATAATGAAGGGAAAGCCGTTATAATTGAGCGATTTAAGACTAATGATTAATGTACAAAGAATTTACTGAACTTACTGATTTTATATCAAAAGTGGCTGAAAATACTCCCAGAAGTTATTAACTTTTATAATAATAAAATCTACTCTAGCATAAAAATATCTCCAATTAACGCTACCAAAGGCATACATATTCAAACTGAAACTGAAGCGGTAGATACTGCTGTAACAACCAAACCTAAGTTTAATATTGGTACCGGCGTTCGCATATATAAATGGAAGTCACTTTGAAAAGGGGTTTACTGAGTATTGGACAAATGAAATATTTATTGTTTATAAAGTGAATTCCTCTTCCCCTATAAAATATGAAATAAAAGATTTTGATGGAGGAAATTATAGATAGATTTTACACAAATGAGTCGCAAGCAACAAAGTTCTAGTGAAAAAATGCAAGCTCACTTTGGAGAATTGTTGATTTTGAGAAATGTAAAAAATATTGTGAAAAATGCTAGTTGTTAAATTTTTTTAAAGATTAAAAGGTGAAAATTATATATTTGTTTGGGTGAAAATTGCGAAATCGATTTTTGAGTTTTAATTTCGGACGCTGGGGATCCCTAGAACACCCCGAAATACCCTAAAAATTAAGTAAAAATTGAAAAATGGGGGAAAATGATGAGTATTGGATGTGGGAGGTAATATATTACAGGAGATGTGGGAGATGTATATTACCGGTATATTAGTAATTTGAAAATTGAGTTTCAAAGCCAGAAACAGAAATTTAAAAAATTCCAACACCTTAAAAACTCCAAATTACAACCAGACTAATTTACCGGTAATATATATCCATCAGCAGCAGATACACGCTTTTGATTGTGCATTTCTCCATAAAAGCAGCATTATGTACATATTATAAACCACTTATCTAATTAAATACTATAAATTATCATACAATTTTTTTTTATGTTGAAACATATCCTACAATTTGATAGAATAGATTGTAAATTTAAAATAATGTATTTTAGTATTTTAAAGGTCCCGTATGTTTTACCAACATTAGATCAGTTCACAATCTCATTTTAGTTCAGTTAGTTTTAGTTGAGTTTAAAAATACATCTGACTACTAATTTCATCATTCCTCATATCAGATTACGAGATGATCTACTTTTCTAATCGAACTGAAAGTGTGAACTCAATTTTCTAAACGGTTTAGACATAGGTGCCACGATAAAAAAAAGTGACGAGCATCGAAGTAACTGAAAGTCAAACCGGTTTGACTGAGTTTGACTGCGCTTACATTTGGTTTAACTACCGCATTATAATAAATACACTAATAATGCGGAAATTCTTCCTATATATTTAAATAGAAACAATTATTCAACGAGCAGGTGGTTAAACCTTAACTAACTGAAACTCGAATTCACACTTTTAGTTGGATTAAGGAACTTATAGACTAGGTAATGCTGGTTCATATTGATTTTATCGTGTTATAGTACTATATACACACCCTATGTAATGGCATGCATTAGTGAATTGTTTTTATAATTAATGTGGTTGAATTATTAAGGACATAAAATTATTATTATGGCGGCTATATTCTTATTAGCGGATGATCTAGCTAGAAGAGCTACGCGTGCTGCAAGGATAACAGCAAATTCTACTTCTTAAAGAGATAATAAAGTCGCATACAGGTTATCCGACGTAGATCTGCTCATATTAGTGGAAGAATACCATGAAAATCGGCGGAATTTACATTCAGGGTGCTCATTTCTGCTTCAAAAAAAAGATGAAAACATTCCTTTAATATCTTGGTAAGATATTTTAGCTATCTTCTTGAGCACTTAATACATACTATTTTGCTTTATAATAGATAAAGTTTATAACAATGATAACTTTGTGATTAAGACTGATTTAAACTATAATTTCATCTGTGGTTACAGATGACATTGTTTCAAGCTATCTGACTATTCATATAATTTATTTTGCTCAAAAAATAATGTTTTTTTTTTTAAATTATGACAGTTATTGTAAAGCGATTTATTTTATAGTGTAAGTAGCAATTAGTAAAAGTCGCTAGGTCAGCTATTGTATTTTACTAGTGCGCCAACCACGCTTGTAACTAAGCCTGTAAATAGAATGATTAAATTTTTGGATAAAATGGCAAATTAAATTTAAACAATAAAACAGTGATATTATAAATGTAACATTTTAAATCCATTTAAGTAGTTAATAAATATAGCCAGTTTTAAATTTCAAACCATCAAAATTCTGCAATTTTTAAGAGGAATTCAAATCCGTTAAATTTGTTTTAAAACATAGATATAAACATTTTTCATTTTATGTGCGACTGAAAATATTTTATTTTTCATTTAAATAATATATTTTATGTAAGCGCGTTCAAACGAAGTCAAACGCAGTCAACTTTGAGTTAGAAATGGTTTAACTATGTAGCAATGATTTCTGCAATAAGTCACCAGTATCATCGGAGCGGCATATAGCTGTAGTTAAAATGAACTGAACTGAAACCTAACTGAAACCGTTTGTGAACTGACCTATTGTATAACACGATTTTGATTATGCACAACTGTAATATACAATAATTAGTGCTTAATGGAGATTTGAGAGTGAACAACCAGGTTACGCTACAACATCTAATCTTGTTCAATAGTGTTTGAAATATAATTCCAGATTAAATTAAGGTTCAATATTCCTAGATTTAGATAATTTCTTGGATTTCTTGTGTAATAGATTTTAAAACAACATACATATATTATTATATATTATAAAATAATTATTATAGAATAGTACGGTTAAATAATTGAGAAACTGATCAAAAAGATAGTGTTTTTAAATATGAATAAGTTTTAATTATTTCAAGGTAATTAAATAAATCGATACCGTCCCACTTCTCTTATTCCGTTGCTACTGATCAAGATGGTAAAAAAGCATATATGATTCTCACGAGTTTCAAAAAGTATTCAAATTAGTTTTAGAGATATTAGAATTAGTACATTTATGCCAATTGGTGTTATGTTGTTATAGTGTTAATAAGAGCAATAAGCAAAATTTCAGATATCTAAAAATTGGAAATCTAAGTAAAAATTTTATTAATTTCTTTTTTAGACGTTAGTTTACTTTATCAACTGAGTGACTAACAATTCATATTTCGAATTAACAAAATGAAGCAAATTTAAACGTCATACTCTTATACTTGCAAATATAATAAAATATGTATATCAATGATCATTTTTGCGATAAGCCAGGGCAATTGACGTGACAAATTAAACAATAAACCAGTCGATACATTTCTTACTAACATTATTTTTTAATAAAGTGCTCTTGGTATATTTTATATCTTTATTTTATAACTAAAATCAATTTCAAAACTTACTCTTTAAAAAATAGTTAAATCTATAATATTCTTTAAGACGTAATGACACAGAGCTGTTTACCCTGGGAAGTTGAAATGTGGAATAAAAAAAAGTTTCGTAAGAAGAACAAATATCATTTTTATGTAAAAAATGAATTAAAACCATAATTTATTTTTAATTATATATGAAGTTTTAAAGATATACTTCATTAAAAATATAAAACAATTTGTCGTGTTAGACGATGAAATAAAAATGTATTATTCTAATATTATTTATTAAATTAGGTAACATAGAAAGTACAAATTAATTATTGCTATGAGATAGCTACAACAAAGTTACTAATACTTTTACAACACTGAATATTAGTACATACTTGCGATTATTTGTGGTAAGTCTCAATGTTTGTATATCTAGGTACCTATATCTATGCATACATACATACATACGACAGTGACACGTATACATCTAAATGAAAAGGCAAGCAGATATATTTTATCCTCGAGTGTCACTCGGATTTGTGATTATGTCAATTTAATTTTTGTTTTGTTGATTTGAATATGAAAATACTATAATTGAGAATTGGTTTTATTGACTACAAAAAAATAATAATTAGAGCATTTCAGAATGGCGGAATTTGGGAGTTAACTGTGGAAGAATTCCGCAAAATACGAAGAGTAAACAGCTCTGAATTGACATTAAGCCTTTAAAAGTTACTTAATGAAATATAAAAAGCTAAATCGTTTTAATGAGTACTTTGACATTAATGCATGTTTTAGAAGACATAGATTAACAAGGCAGAGCATATTTATAATTTAACCGAAAGTTATAATACATTTGACAATAAATCAATACTTGCTTTTGATTTTCTTCATCGATAATTGTTCGTGCTGCACATTTTAAATGAAATTTTGCTTCATTATACTCGGTCTATAAGAAAAATAAACATGTTATACTTATGCATGTTTCACTTTAAAATACATTATGTATGTAGATTAGTGTATCGAGCAATGTATCGAAACATTTATTTTACATTATTATTATATTACATTACGATCATTTCTTTTTTAAGGTTAATAAATGTGTTTTACCAAATAACAAAAAGTTATTATTAAGACAGAAAACATACATGCAATAATTTTTATAAATCTCATGTCAATAAAAACTATACGTATAGTAATAAAGAAAATAAATCATTAAAATCCTTCACCATTAAATTCTTCTTCATTTCACATGCCCAGGTGTCAATTACATTTTCTAACCGAAGTTGATTTTTCATAGGAATACATTCTAACAAACGCAGGTCGTCGTTATATCCACAGCTGATATTTGGTTGCAACCCTGAAAATGATTTAGACATTTTGTATTATTAAGTGTGTGCTTTATAGAAAGTTAATTGTGATATAAAATTTATGTTTGCCTTGTGCAGCATATTTGAAATATAATAACATACGAAATAAGAAAGCCGAAAATACTGCCAATAGATTGGTCACTGTTTATTTATTAAGCAGTCGTCTACCGATGGGAAACGCTATTTCAGGCATTCTCGTGATTCTTGTCATGGATCGAGAAGTCCACACTCTCCTCTCGCAACATTCTTTTCTATACAAACGCTACGTCGATGATACTCTCCTACTCACAGTTAACAAAGAAGAAGCGGATCATATCCTCAATACCCTCAACTCTAAACAACCAAACATTCTGTTTGAAATAGAATAACTGGATGACCAAAACTCAATCTCTTAAACTGACTCTTGATTTCAAAGTCATGATTAACGAAGACGTGAAATCACGCATGCATTTTACCAAAAGAAAGCTAAGAAATTTCTTTTCCTAATGTTCAACTCCGCACTCCCAACCTTTACCAAACGAAATATTTTAAATAACGAAATGAAAAGATGCGAACACAAATGCAACACAACACAGTTACCAGAAAGACACATCACATATTTTAAAGAAAACATGGGACGCAATGGATACCCCGACCACTTCCTCAATAATCAGCGAACTCCATACACCACAACCACAATCAAGCGTCAAAACCTCTTTACTTGAGTTCCCCTTTATTAGCGACAGAGTCAATATCTGAATCAAAGCCACATTCAAGAAATTTAATTACTTGTTCAATTTTTGGGAAGATCCTTCACTACAAAATGCGCTCAATAATAAATCTTCCCGCCAGAATGCAGCCTCCAAAATTGTAGCATGAAAAATGAAAAGTACCTCGCCAAAAACTGCGAATATGAAATCCTCAGCCCCAAATGTAATCTCTCATACATCATCAGCAGCAACCGACCCCTTCATCAACGATACAAAGAACACCTCAACAAAACGACAAGCTCAGTACATTAACATTATCAAATATGCAAATCCGACATGGAAGTCACAATTCTTGAGAAAGAAAGAGATCTCATAAAACTCCGATTCAAGGAGGCTCCGACGATCGAGCTGAATCCAACCATCAATCGTGAACGCGAAAAATTAATTAAAATACCCCATTTTTAAAGCCGCGCTTTTTTTACTTTTAATTTGTTTTCTATTATTTTTATACAGCCATTCTTTTAATATTATGTTTCTGTATTTAGTTATACTTTCACCATTTTATTTATACTATATTTATTTACATATTTTTTATGTAGTTATACACTATTCGATTTATAAATTATATTTTCCAGCTATGTATGTTGTTTTATTTTAGAATTTTTTAAATTTCTTTATAATTATATTTATTTCAATTCTGTAGTGAATTAGTTTCTTAACTATGCTAATTATTCACTTGTGTATTTTGGTTAGTTTTTAATCGATTTTAATCTCGTGAACAATTTTTACTGTACGACACTAATACGCACCAAGTTGCTCACTGGTTGTAGTCATTATTTTAAACCATAGACTACGGAATGGATCTCCGAAAGCTCCGGTATTAATAGCTCTTCGGCTTTCATATTTTATTAACTGAGTTATAAAAACGAAGACAAGAGGGCTCTCTCGCAGTATTAAATTAATAGAAATTTAATGGAAAGGTAGCGTAATTTAAAATTAAAAATGAAGAGAGAATCTTCAATTAAATTAAACCTGATGCATGTTGAGGTTAAACCTCCTTAACAAAGGTGTGCATGTAACGTATATTAGTACATATGAAGTTAATGGTTTATAAAAGTAAGATAAGAGTCAAATCAATATAAATTATACCAACATAAAGTGCGTAATATCTAAGGTAAAGTATTTAACCCCTGCATACCGCTCCATGTCTCGCGTGTTTTTTTGCTCACTTTTCTTAAATATATGTTTAACAACATTTAATAACTTTTTGATTACGTTCGCACCACTATCATGCTGGAGCCCTTCAGATTGCATCACCCTCTATTCTAAGTTCTGTCTAATTTTCAATAGTAGTTAGACATAATTAGAAAAATAACTTGTTATGTGCATAACTAAAAATATCGTTGTACATAAATGTATAATATTTACATATAATTGACATATATACATACATGGCAATTGATAATAATGTGAATGAATAGCCAATTAGTACTACATAACATTTTAATTATTTCAAATAAATCTTTAAAACACAAACAATTAATTTTTTTTTAATTTATATTTTTAAATTTGTAAATGCAATTAAAAAATATATGTATTATTTTTTATGGAATCGGCTAAAGAACATTTTGGTCTACAGAATACCAAATATTAACAGGTAGGGGGGGGGGGCTGAGTTCCTAGCTGCATTAAATAGCTCTGTATGTTTAAGGTAAAGAACTGAACAACATAATACAGGGTGTATAAATAAAATCAATACAGTTTTAGATTGAAAGCATTTATTGATATAATTAACATAAATTACAGATTCAATGGCGTAATTGTGTATCGTAATGTCACTTATTGCAAAGGATTAAAGCGAAGCTCAGTAAAATATCCTTGGCGATTCTGACATTTTTCTAAACGTTGAATAAAACAGTGATGAACAGCTGATAAAGTTAGATGAAACTGGGGATCCTCGCACATCTGATTATGCATAAATGTGCTGAATATCCCCATATAAAAGCATTCCTAACCTGCACATGCCAATCGAGGTACACATTTGATTCATTCGTCAGAAGAGAAGAAGTTACATGGGTCAA
>JAYRBW010142034.1:0-15011 GCA_036023295.1 Invenusta paracnida | reverse complement strand
AAAAAATTAACATCGATCATTAAATTGTAAATAAATATAATATATAAAGTAAACATAAATACATTGTATTTATCCAGTACACATACATACATAAATTTAACACTTAGAATAGAACTCCCGATTATCCGCCAACCCCGATTAACCGCCACTTTTCACTGGAACCAGAGCTGGCATAAAACCGGGGTTTGACTGTATAAGGATTATAAGAGACGTCATTGACAATAAAAGTATAACACTTAATTAATTTGTTTATTTATTATAATATTATCAGTGCATTTTATTATAAATCGATTTATTTACATTTCTTGTTTTAAATGTATTTTAGAATCTCATATACCATGTAATAATTAAGTTTGAGGACTTCAGTGAAGCATACATACTTTTATTTATATATTAGAATTTAATATGAGACATATGTATATTGCAATTTATAAATTGCAAGCTTCTCATAATGGTGCATATATCAATTTGAGCTTATTTCTTATTACTTTTTCGAAAAATACGAATCTTTTTATTTTAAATGGTTTCTTTTTGGCACAATACGTCTACATAATATATGTATCTGTTATACTAAAAATATAAAGATTTCTTAAAAATGTGTTATTATTTGTAACATTTATGTTCAATAGCAACATTTGGTGTAGTTTGTCAGTCTTATATATTTGGATATTGAAATAATATTTAATTAATTAATGATTAATTACTTACACTATATGAATAATTATGTTTTGATTAAAATGAAATTGAAATATTAAAATAATTATTGACGATTAAAATAGTTCTTTTTTACAAAATTATATATTACTCGTCAATTATTTTTAGTAGTAGCGATAAAATATATACATTTTTATTTTGAACTTCTATTTGTACACAAAGAAGAATTTGAAAAGACTTACACAAACTAAAATATTTCTTTAATTATTTTCTTATTATTTACGATTAGCAAGTATAGACAGACTTCCTTTCAGTTCTAATAATAATAATGGCTTAGTGCATTTATCTCGTGCAAGAAATAATAAAACACCTGATTTCATTCTTCAAATGTTAAGGTAAACCCCAATCAATATTACATTGATTCTGGAAAGTTAGGATAGGTATGCATATAATAGTATTCTCCTAAAATCCAACCGACAGTATACATTGAAATTTCCCTATATAGTAAGTAGCGTTTAAACTTGTATCTACTAACGTAACCAGGAAGCAGCTTTGCCTCCAACAATATTTGTCTCTTAGTAAGTCATGGTACAATATAAATATTAGAGGTGCTTTCATACAAAAATACGCCATATTCAGTCTGATTTGTGCTTATTAAGTACGCGCAATAAAGATCAAGCTGTGGATTTTAAGTGCATCGTAGACAGATATAAACCGCATTAGTCTGAAATTTGTGACGCAATTTACTCTCATCTCGAGCTTCAGTTTTTGAATTACGATGGACAATGCGGTACCTTTGGAGCACGAGACGACGCCTAGAGAGCTAATAACTCTTATGAGTTCTTCTTCATCCTCGACTTTTGTGAGTTCAACGGCTGGAAGTAAAACAGTGAGCGCTGATGATGAGTTCGGAGAAGAAGAGGAGAGGGCAGAAGACGTTATAGGGTCCCTCCATGACTGGTCCCAAAGTGATGACTGGGGTAGGGGTATATCCCTACAGTACTGGAGGATAGCCCACTCGCTCATGGAGTAAGTAATATCGCAAATGTTGCGTATTTAATATTCTCTTTTTAATAACATTGTTTTTTTTAATTAGAAGAAGGCTTCCAAATATAAAGTGCATTATATTGTTCAAATGATGTTTTAATTTCACATTAATTATATCTGAAATTATTAGAGAAAATATATTTAAAATATAATAGAAAAATAATGTACAGCTAGCCTTTTTTACAATTTATAAAAATCTGTTTCTTTTGGTTGAAATAAAAATTTCATTACACGAATATAAATAGATTGTTTTATTTCTTTTCTAAAATATTATTTCATTGTGAGATATTTAAACACCACAAGTGTCATAGGTTTGAAAATATATTACAATTGTATTATGTAATAATATAATTAATTAACCCTTTCAGAGAACCACATATTTTTAAACATTAATGGTAATATTTATTTGATAAATATAGTTACATATAATAAGATAGAAACAGTATTGTCACTGTAGGAAAATATAATTACAGAAATCATTTGAAAATTTGTTAAAATAAATGCCATAATTAAAAATGAACAAAGTTTTCGATGTAACTTCACATCATATTCATGGTGTAATGCTCTTTCTTACTGACGCCGCTGTTCTCTGTATATATCAGTTTTTTCTTCTTTTTCTTCTTTCTAACATGAATATGATGTGAAGTTACATCAAAAGCTCGGACACTTTTTAATTAATATATTTATTTTAACACATTTTCATGTAGTTTCTCATATTAATAGTAACATATCAAATCAATTTTTAAATAACGAATGAAAATCAAAATGTCAATTTCTATATAACATTAACAAAATTGATATTTTCAATTGATTGTACATATATATTATTTTGTTAATTTTAGTTTCAATTGCCGATATAATTCCGATCGATATTACCAAAGATCGATTTCATCTTGTTCGATAGCAACGACAGATTTGCTGGTACCTTTATCATCCAGGTAATTATAAATTTGAACAATTTACTATAATGAATGTCTATGTGTACGGGTGCGTTTGTATGTGTCTATATCTCACAGTTTCTTTAAAAAATGTTGTCTACCTTTCTCGTTTTCTTGTTACATGTTTCTTGCTGATGATAAATGATGCATATTGCAATTAACTTATTCCAGTAGCATCACTCAGTAGGGACGTAACCAGCCTTTTTTTAAATGATACACCAATTTTTCAGAAGGGCGCAAGTGACTAAAACTTTTTTTTGCATTTTAGAGACGCATTTGTAAAAAAATTAACATGTAAGTATTATATAAATTTATATGTAGGTACATATATGTTTATATAGCTCAAAAATATCTTCTGACCAATGAGACTGTTCATTCACGTATTGTGAACATTTAAATCCTGAACAGAGGTGAGGGGGTAATAAGCCTTGCTTGCAGTTCGGAATTGATGTGGTCAAGAAAAGGAAGGAACTTGGCCCTTCTCTAATATTCCGGAACTGTCTCATGTGGCATATTGTCTCTGTGTCTTTTTCTGTTTACTTGTCGATGTACATTTGGAACGACATTGACCGATTCAGAGATTGTAGTAGCATATATGCATAAATGCAAAATCCAAATCCTCCTCATTGCGCAGTTCATGGAACGTTTCGATGACTGTTTCAGCTTGATCACTTGCCACTATTGATCACTATCATATTAAGTCAGTGTCAACGTTTTGGAGTGAAAGTGACAAACCAGCTGTATTTTACAGTATTTGCTCAGCAATAAATAAGGGAAGTATAAAGTCAAATGGCTCAATGGCAACTTGGAAATCACTCGCTTTTTGATCGCCATTTTGAGATAGGTTTAACAAAACTGTTACAATGATAGAGCCAAAGTTTGAAGACAGTCTGGCAGTCACCACGAGCACTCCATGGCGATCTTCAGATCCTGTAGGCGCGGATCCTTTGGGCGCCCCTAAAATGCAGGCTCCACAAAATTTAGAGATTGGCGTCGCCACTGGTAGAGTAGTTGAATGCAAAACATATCTCCTGTGTGGTATTCATAATGTTTCGCATTTCTGTATTGAAAGCATTTTTCCACATTATAGACAGTAGGTATAGGCTATAGGTAGACTCTACACGGATATCTATATCCATGAATTTATATTCAGTAGCATGGGATTGACACTGAATTGAAGCGAATACGATTGTGGTGTTACTAAATAGATTTTCACTATCTTATAATTATACCTACTGTATAAAAGATAGGTTTTCAGACGGACAAATGTACATGATATATTTAGCTGTTATATAAAAGTAAAACTATGGAAATGTACGTCTGAACGAGAGCTACAATAATATGAAATTATAGAGGTATAGCTTAAATTAAAAAAAAAATAATTAAAAATAATTAAGCCATAGGAATCCGAAAGAAAAATATAGAGAGATATCCTATTCCTACGGTTTAAAAGTAGGCAAAACTAGATAATTTCGCAATTAGAAAAACTGTTTTATTATTTAAGCTGTATATCAGACCTGCCAACTGTACCACTTTTTGAGGCTGTCTCGCATGTCCCGCGAAAGTAGAGATATGATCTTGTGATTCATTTAAAAACACAATAGTATATAACAAATGAGTCTATAACATTAAAATATACAGTATTGGATATTATTTCGTAATGAAAGGTGTGCAGAATACTTGAAAATTTATCTGAGAGAGTAGATATAATTGATTTTAGATGTATTTCCATATGCAATTAGTCAACATTTTTGCATAAATAGGCTTGGCTTCCGCCTCACCATTGAACCCCAACTCCGATGGAATACTGTCCCGCTATTCTATGTCATTAGGTTGGCAGGTCTGATATATGAGTGAGAAATTTAGTTAGCATACGAATTGGGAACTTGTATTCTCCTAGTATAAGAGAGAATAGCACAACACATGTATTGGGGGCAATTTACTGGTTAAACAAAATTAATAAAGGGCGCAATTCTTTTCAGCGCCCAGAGGTGATGAACGTGCGTCGCCACTTACGTCCCTTTTTTCTCTGTTTCGGTAGTAGTTTTATGCGATATTTCCAAAGACGTTTAAATATTCTAGTATTGGTAGTATATTTAAACGTGTTTGGATAGTTCCAAGATGCTAATATTGCAGTCAGGTACCATTACTCTGTGAAAGTGCAAACAAACCGCTTGCTTTCTGATTGGCTAAAAGGAGCTGAGAGGTAAATAAAGATGATTCCAAACACGTGTTGTATAAAAAACACTGTATATATTCATAACATCACTTTATTTTGGCGTAAAAATATATATACGAGTATAATAAGTATTATTCCGTATTTAGGCATACATGTTGATGTTTCCTGGATGTCGCCTATAATAATAGCGAGCATTTTTTCTTTGGATACTCATATATTTGTTGGAGTAAAAGATTAAGTTGATGCAGTTTAAACGTTATAAAACAAGCTAACCTACCTATGCAGATTGATTTTTTACTTTTTCGCTTTCCTGTTGTTACCGGAAGTTTTTTATATTATTAAATTTAAAATTATACTATTTATAGAGAGTGCAGGGGTAATCAGGTAGCAGTACAAATATCCTTTCATGAAATGAAGAGGATGTGGGACCCTAATTATTACAAACATCTCGGACCTTTTCTATTTGGTACTAAAAATGATTTCCGATTGAAGAAATAAATTATGAGTAGGTCTGTGTGTCTACAGATGTATATAGATGGTATTCGGAAATTATAATAGTATATAAAAAAGTTTGACAAAATACATGTTTTTGGGAGACAGAAGAAAAGAGGTCTTTCATACTGAAAATTTTAGTAAGAGAGACTGCTCAGTTATTCCTTAAATTGGCGATGAGATAATACCTTTTTAGAAAATGGAGTATTCAGGTTAAACTGAGGCAATTTAAAGTGTTATAAAGTAACCCATAGACTTCTAAATATTAGCTATATTAGTAGTTAATATATAGATGTCCATGAGTAAGCTCACTAATCTTACGGGGATCTGAAAATGAGTTTCTCTCTCCCTTCATTTAATCTGCCACTAAAGTTTTTTTGTTGTTGGTAAAACTTAAGCATAATAGTCTTACAGCCTTATACGTTGTCAGGTATGATAATTAAAATGAAGAAAGCGTGTATTACAAATATAATAGTAGATAATAATCTTATTTATTACCACGCGGCAGCCAGTGTGGCGCACTGATGGCAAGTGCGCCATATTCATGTCGCCCTTATTTCATTTCATAAATTTAAAATGTTTGCACTGAAATTCCAAAGATTAGGGTGCTCTTTCAAATATACCACCAATGATTTCACATGCCACTTATTACCGTACTAACCGCTTGCTTATAAAATATATATAAAAAAGCATGCATGTAACTTTGAGCACTGCCTTATCATTAAAATGTAATTCCAATTTGAAACACGTTTTACTCATCCTTAAAAATCTAAAATAACACTAGAGACTAGCACATAAGACTAGTTAATATTATATCAGAATTATTCACAGTAAACTAACATGGATAATAGAATGTAGGAACAAGCTTTTTAGTGTTTTACTATACAAAAGCCTCAACACGTGCTTTTGTTTACCCCTCAGAGGTCTTTGACCTATCATAATTGGGATTTCCTTTGTTTACACTTTCACAGTGTATCTCGCGCCTTATTCAAACAATATATTGATTTCCACAGATCAATAGAGAGCAGTAAGAGTTGTGCACAGTCCTCGAGGGGTCACAACCTCAGTCAGATGTCCACCTCTCGAGATCAATCGGACGCCATTTTGGATTCTCAGTCGGTGGGTGGCGAGTCGAAAGCTCTCTCCTCAACTCTTTCCTTCCTCCAACCTCCAAAACCTCCTTCATCCTCCTCGAATCATGTCGCCGTCGCTCAGCCGTCGGTGTTGACAGTGGAGGATAAAAAGATGAAGGAAGAGGAGAGAACAAGCAGAGTGTCCTCGGATTCTGAATCTGGGTCCACAGCTTCCTCAGATGATGAAGATGATGATGATGATACACCTGAAGATTCGAATGATGATGAGCTAAACATGACCTGTAGGTTGCAGCATAGATCGATATACATAGAATAACGATTTTAATTGTTACAAATGTTAATATTGTATGATTTATGATTATTTTCAATTTCATCATTGTCAATAAATGAAATATTGATTGTACATAGTAACTAATTCGCATAGTGTGGGTAATTATATTTCATCATAACAAAGGTAATAGTATGCAACAAAAATGGCATTGATATATATAATCATTATGTCTGTTATCAATATGTATATTTGAATAAGTTAATAATAATTCCGAATGCAGAAATATTCAATAAAAAGCGAAATATCTTATTAACCCTATCCATATCGCGCGGGGGGAGAGCCCTGTTTTATTTTTGCTGCCTTTGTTATTTAAAAAATCGCGTGATCTCCAGTTTTCATGACTTTTCTTAACTTTATGTTTAACAACTTTTAATAATATTTTCATCATTGTTATCCCACAGGGGTCTGCTATAGGCCTTTAAATTAGGTGACCCCCCATATATTTAGTTCATGTAATTATAAGTGAAAATAACATAATGTATAAAATCAAGTTGGATATTAGTGAAATCTATTTCATTGATAATACAGAATGAACCACCAACACGCACTATAATATTCAAATACTCAGTACTTTATTATATAATTAATTATTTCGATTAAAATTGAGAAATAAAAAAAAAATGTTTTGTGTACTTTAAAAATTAAATTAGCTGTAACTTTTTTATTTTTTAAAAAAGAGAATTTTTATATGTGAAGTCATCTGTAGATCATTTTGATTTAATTGGGTGCTAATTTTCATCACTATAGTACACTCCTAAAGTAGATTTCAATATAGGGGGCCGAATCAGCCCCCCCCCGGTACTTGGCTGCGTAGTATGTAGGGGGTTAAACTATCTCGGTGCTTTCCTTGTGTGTGACAGATTCCTCCAACCCCACAAACGACAGTGAAGATGACACAATTGATGACACCGAATTTCCCTTCCAGTCTGCTACGCCCTTTCATGGAGTGTCGAATAGGCTCATGTTTGAGGTACGTTTGTGCTTGCTGGATACTGTACTGTATAACTCCCAAAATGCATATTAACAAATTTGTAATTTGTAAAAATGTATTCCGTAGATTAATATGAAAATTAGTAGATGACTTTTACGATAAAAAAGCAAACTTGCAACAATAGAAAGTTGAAAACTAGTGTTTCATATATATGTACATAAACATAAAATGTGTCTACATAATTATTGTACATAATGCTTAAGATATGTATTCGTATTTGAAGAAATTATTATTTACTTCTGAACATTTCAACTATTTTATCTATGCGTTTAATATATTTCAAAACTAAGTCATGTGCTATTCAAAAATAAATTTAGTTACTGTCAGCCAGGTATCGCTTATAACTAACTATATTTTGTAATATACAAATTAGAGTATCACGTCTGTAATTTAAGAAATTATATCTATAGTGTGTCCTACGTGAATGTCGAACATAACCATAAATATAAAATGTTTGTTTAACTTTGCCTACAGCGGTTTTTATTGATAAATATTATTTTACATTATAATTAGTCATTATAAATTGATTTTTATTTTAATTGGATTATTTTCTGATTTTTTATATTAGTAAAAAATATAAGTATGTCTTCTTAAAAAGGTATTTTCTTAAATTTGATTTAAAAATAGTAGACTTGAAATAATTAAGTTTAATACTATTAATACTTTTATATCATTTAAAAGATAGGTAAATGCGATTTTTAAATCTATACAATGAAAATTGATTACAATTTTAAAATTCATAGAAATTAGTTAAAGGTGTTTCGAAATGGAGTCACGTGATGCCCTTTTTACATAAATACAGACTTTTGATAAGATGATTTATTCACCCAAATTAATTATTTCAGTATTTCGGTCGTACTTCGAGCTCGTCTATTCTTTATAAACTAGATTTTTTATACTCTTTTATTTTTTCAGCTAAGTAGCAGTAGATTACTTCATACAAAAAGAAAATATAAAACAAATTCTTGTGACATTCTTGTAACATTCTTATAACATTCTCTTGTGACACCATTCTATATACAAAAATCGTTTGTTATTAACAACAAATAAAGTATATTAACGGTCCAAAATATTTGTGTCTGTTGAGTAGGGCGCTTTTGGAAGAGAATGGAGTTTGTTGATTCGGTATGGTGCCTTGTCACCTGAGACACATTGGGACGCGCATTGTCGAGCTGTATCACAGCATTTTCCCAGAGAACAGCATTATGCGTCTAACGTAATTCGTATGTCGAAAAGGAGACAAACGCATCATCCAGGAATGACATACATGCATTTGAGTCAACAATTTTGGCTTGTTCCAGAACATTGTAAAAACTGAGGCCCTTAAAATTCACAGCAATAATCATCATGAATGTTTTGTCCATTGGGGATCGTTTGGGAATGGTGGGTTTGTCGCCACCAGGATGTTCGTGTTGAAAGGCACCCCATTGGTCTTGAATAAAACCCCTTCTCGTCTGTATGTACTGTATACGCTTTTTGATATTTCTTGTCCCAGCAGACTGAATAAGCTCTACATAATATGCTACAACACACGCGGTTGTCCTTCATCGCCTGGGTCAATTCGTGGGGCATATATCGATCAGAAACAGATTTCAAATGAAGATTCTCTGATTATTTGGTAAATAAGCAGATGATTGACATCATGTTCAGCTGCTAGTTTTCAACAACTAAGATGTGTATCATACTTGTTCCGCGATGATTGGTATGAGATTGGCTCGAACAACTGATTTAAGACTTCCATTTTCTTTTCTTTCCAAACTTGTACGTGATCCTTCACTAAACTCAAGTAAAATTTGTCTTGTTCCTTGTTCAGAGACGACGTCACCCCAAGCTGTTTTAATATTACGGTCAATATCAATTGCCGACAGTTCATTGCATCTTAATATTTCAATTAGTAGTTTTATATCTCTTTTTGTAATAGCAAAATCCATATTCTCTAAGAATAAAGTACAGCGATTAAATGAACATTATTTTAGAATAACAATCATAGATATTTTGAATATTGAATACATTTTTTTAATATTTATATTATAGATTTCATAGATATAAATATCATACATTGCATTTATTACTGCAATATAATTTGATAACATAGATATTATTTAAAATAACAATAAAAAACGAAAGCATAAAAATATAAAATTTCTCATCTAAAAACGGCCGTAATAGCTGAAACACCCTATAGTAGAAGAGCCAGTATGACTTTATAATTAAAGATGTAATATATTCTAACAATAAATCGTATTTATAGACAATATAATAAAAAGTATACTGAAATATAAATTAATGCGATAGTTTCCTTTTGGTATCCATTGGAACTATGTGCAGTCCAATTTTATCTGCAGGGAATTGAATGTTTTCATCACCTAAACGATCATTACATCCGACAGATGCACACATTTTACCTTTTTGGGAGATGTCTGGAAATAAATATCAACAGTACATAATGGCGATTATGTACTGTAAACAGTAGTAATTTTAAACAAATCTACTTTTTGATTATGATAAATTATGATAATTATGATTTTACTATGATATAAAACAACGCTCTCAATATAGCACAGTGTTGATCCATTGTACATTTTATACAGTTGAAGCAGTGGTGCAATCATTTTTATTATATTTAAATTGATTTCTGCTGGATGTGTAATTGAATGTTAATAACAAATTATTTATTGTTCTAAAAATGTTAATTAAAAATTTAAATCATTTACTCGTTAGTCCGTAAACTGGTTCATGTAACTTGAAGCCCTTATTTTTGTAATAATATTTTACGGATTTTTTAAGTACAAATAGTATACATACGCATGAAAGACGTAGTCAAAATTCTCATTTAACTGTAATCGTATAAATAGTTAAAGTATATAATCAAGTGCATGCAATCTAAGGAAAACAAATATACAATCAGTGCGCTTCCATTTTATCGATATTGATTACCTGTATGCTCTAAAGCAAAATGTCGGCAAAACTGATTAATGTCGACTGTCTGAATTTACATTGACTTTTCATATACACCTACTTTAGTAATATTTTAAATAAAATCTAATCAACTAGAATTAAACGAGCTATGCTTATATTTATGCATATATATGCATATATTTATGCTTATTTATGCAAAAAATAAAATATTGAATTATAAAAATGAATTTATACAGATTCTGTGAATACATATTGTACATTGAATCTAGTTTCATTTACATATCAATTTCACAAAACCGCTTTTAAGAAATAATGAACGTATAACAATAGTTAATCCGATTTCATATCGAATTAGTATTACAAATATTTGCTTTCGCTGATATTTAGATGACAAATATTTTGCATTATATAATTTAGTATCTACTAATTGTACCACTTGTAGGCCAGAGCTTTGCTGCCACCACCACTGAGGGTCTTCTCATGTTTTCCACGGAGACCGGATCAGTGAGTGGAGGACGACAGCTTACACTGGACCCCTCGATGATGGATGAATCTGTGACTCCAGATCGTGTGCGAGCTCTCACAACCCAAGGGGAGGGGGGCGCAGCCTTGAATATGGCTTTGAGGCTCGGACGAAGGGAACTCACCGAGGAGGTGATAGAAAGCATACCCGTGCGCCAGGGTAGGTTGATTGACCTTGTTTTTATTGAGACGAGACGAGAGTCATTGTGTCGTAGAATTGAGAAGACACATTATAATATGAATCCTTACTCTTCGGAGATGACACTCTATGTGCATTGACAAATAAAGTAGAATACTTACAGAAAATCATTAAAAAGTGCAGTAAGAATAGTAGAAAATAAGAGTAACCCATGGAAATAGATTATTTTCTTCGATTATACATAATTATATCAAATACGTAACTTATACGAAAAAATAATTACTATTATCTAGATTTAAAATAATTTCTTTTAAATCACAAATAATATGACATAATTAACTCTTTTTTGATGCACTGTTTACTGCTCACAATCTAAAAGGTTATCTCTGATTTATGCTGCAAATAAGTGGTATCCTAATTTTTGACTTCATCGCCATGCCGATTTCCTTGCTTGAGTGTTAATAAAATTGCTTAGGTCAGTATTGCCTTTTAATTTCTAGCTACCATAATATCTCAATGTCCCACTCATTATTAAAGCTATTATTATTATTAACTATCATAAACTGGGTTGAATATCTATTAGAAGGGAAACATCAGGTATTTTTTACTTTGGACAAATGTCTCCTTTTTTTAAGGTTTATAGATAGTAAAGATCGTTATAAGCTCACGATATCTCGGTTATTAGGATAACTGGCACAAAACGGCTTTCACTGCTAGAATCTCCAAATAATGTTACGGTTAAAGTCTGGTTAACATGTGCTTCAATCTGATAGTATCATTTATTTTAAAATGCTCATTGTATCATCCTGATTTTACCAGTATATTTATGTAGCACTGTTGAGTTATGCCTATTTAAACACATCGATACTCCTGCATTGCGTTAACTTCAATATAATTGTTACGTGGGCGTTGTACTACATCACAATTTGTTTTGTAATTTAAATCGTTTAGTGCAGTGTGTCTACATTACAGAGATGGGTATTTTTTCCCCCGGAAGTTATTAGTCCATTTCTATGGTAACACTATTGACAGTACATAGAATTGAGTGTATACTTGGAGAATTCACTAGTGCATATAACTATAGAATATTATCGAAAAAAACAAACATCCAGCTATCAAAGGAAATTTACCATACAGTAAATTGATAATTATGAATTTATGTAATTTACTTATAAATTATAAAAAAAGATAAATAATTTATTATTTATTTATCTTGCAGGCCTTTCAACGATAAATATAAACTAATAAATCAAACCAGTGGTCATTTAGTCAAACCTATGGATCCTTAAAAGTCTTAATTTTAAACAATCATTGAAATTATTCAAGCTTTTAAACTTTTGAAAGTCTTTAAAAATTATATTTTAATTGTATTGTTGTTTCATTTACGGAAATATCAATTAATTTGACTTTTTATGCAATAATTTGTCTATGTTTTAATAATCTTTCTGACACTCTAAAGGGTAACTTTATTTTTTGAGAAGGATTGCTTCAGAAAAAGTGTTTTGGTTGACGACATGTGTTCCCAATAATAGTGCCCTGGATTTTTATCAAATTTGCCACATTTGGAGTTAGAAAGGAGTAAAAAGAGGGTGGCCAACAAAGCAGACCCAGTGCTCCGATAACTAGCCAGATTGAAAGCCAAGAAATGCAGACGAAGACCACGAAGCATCATTGAGGCAGGAATCAACCAGTCCAGCAGATGATAAATAGTTCATTGTTAAATTCAATGCTTTAAGACATATAAAAAGCAGATACTATTTTGTGAAATTTGTAAAAAGTGTGCATACAATAGAACTATATTACGTACGTGAATGGGTGCAAAAGTGCACGACATAAATGTTCATAGACAAATAGAAGTATCCAACCATACGACTTGGCAGATTAACTAGATTTCATAAGGAACAAAGTACAATCAGCTATTTTAAATGAATAGTAGCACACTTTTTCTATAATAGTATCTATAGCGTACATTGCATCTTGCTTGCCTATTATAAATTAATTTGCGCTGCAGTTAATTATCGATTGATTAGTTTAAGCCTTGGTGGCGACTAATTCATTGTGAGTTATATATATCCCGGCAAGACAATATGCAATTTACCCTATATTATTAATAGTATTTAATATTTTATAAAACACTAAATAAATAGCTTCTAAAATTACCCATTTAACGGTCATTAACGTTCGCATGCTAAATTTCAATAATTCATCGTGGCTGTGTTACTTCGACTACTTTATAGTATAGATCTTTCATTTCTTTAATCTATACTATTTGACCCCCCCCCCTTGCCATTCTCAGTGGACTACCTAGCTCGACACCTACCCCGCACTGCTGCACTCCCATTGATCCACTTCCTAGCAGGCCAGTTGGAGCGTTCACGCCATCTCGAGTTCTACCTCACCTGGGTAGATTGCCTACTCTTTGTTTTGGCACCGGGTCTGCGCCAAGAGAGGACTATGGAGTGGCAGGCGGCCTTAGTCCATCTGGAAAGACCCTTCCGTAAGGTCAAGGACAACTTCAACTCAAGGTGAGTACCTGTCTACCATTCTAACATCTAGATCTTCCTCGGAAATAGTTAGAATAACGCTGAAATTACCATAAAGTAAGGATAAACAGAATTTATTTTTTTATCGATTATCGGTGTGCAGTTCAGTATTATTTATTAGCTTCGTGCATCAAAAACTATAAAGTATTTATAAGATAGGTCATTCAGAATTTCAACTGCATAAATTCATGCATTGTGGTTTTTATGTTTCTTCTGCTCATAAATTTTGTTTGAGGTAACAGCTGGTGACCAAAGAATAGATTTAGTCAGAATATTTAATGCTACTGTACTAATCAGAATAATTAGCGTAGTCATAAAAATAGGATTCTACAGCTCATCTAGAAATGGCAACAGCCAAGACGGTATTACCGAGTTAAAAACACAAAGTATGCGATATTTACACGTTAAAATAGGCATTTTTAATCGATTTATTATTCTAGATTATACAATTTACCCGCCAATTTAATATTTCAGGCAACTGTAGAGGGGTTACTCAATTATTGAATGCGTTGAGAATTAAAATGTATTTTTATTTAATGTTGATTGTTTTCACATTTTTGTTTAAGACATACTCTCATACTATGTGTAGTGTTGCCATATGGTCATAAAACCATTTAACGTAATCTTTATAGACTTATTAATTACTTGTTTCTATATAGATTTCTAAAATCAATAAACTGATTGCTGTTTTCTATTTGATTTCAGAGCTGACTGGATCACAAACCATACCGCCTATCTGTCTGTTCTGGGCAAACTGGAAGAAGCTAAATCGTCATCTTCCTCTACAGATCTGGTTCCTGTTACTTCAGCCTCCTAAACATTGCTCGAATCCTTTGTACAAAACGAATCCTTTGTAAACAAAATCAATTATGTAATTATATCTTCATTCACTGAATACATTGTTATTTATGCTATATAAAAGCATAATAAAAACAGCCGATGTTTTTCGGGTCAATTTCGATAAAGAAATGTTTCTTCTTATTTTTTGTCAGATGTCATGATTGATATAGACGTTTTATCTGAAAATATGTATTCCGCATTTAACATTAGTCTTTAGAAGAATCGCCAGAAGTTCTCATCAATAAATCAGGGTGTCCACGTATACTCGAAATTTGCACCTATACTCGAATATACTCGAATTTGAGATTTTCCCTCGAATATA
>JAYRBW010142023.1:0-15016 GCA_036023295.1 Invenusta paracnida | reverse complement strand
CAAAAATCTTTATTTATTTTATATCAATAATGTTTTATCGACTATTTGATTAATACTATTAAAACAAGTTATTTATATTGAGACAATTATAATATACGAATTATTAAAAAATATTGTTTGTCACATTTATAGAAAACATTATTTGACATTATATGATATTTAAACTTTTTTCAATTCTCGAAAGCACCTTATAAAAATGTATTTCCAATAGAAATTTTGTATACAAAATCCATTAAAATTTAAACTCATGATTCACAAATTTATATAAGTTAAGTAGAGATGACACAGCGCCCCAGAAAATATGAACATTTTTCTGTTGGGATAAGGTCAGTCATACTCATCCACTTAGACCTTAGTGTTTACGAGCTTAAAACTACAAGCCTTTATAAGAAAATAAGTTTGAATTCTATAAAAAATATAATTTTAACACATTTTAAAAGGGCATATTTTTAACTTATATTGTATGAAATAAAGGTAATACACGAATTAATGTATACCTACTAAATAGATTATATTAATAACATATTCTATAACTTTTGCATTGATTTTAGTAACAATCAAGTGGCCTTTTAGTTTTAGACAATATATCAGTTAATTTTTTGGCTGATTTGTTCAAGTTATACGAGTCTGCATTTCGACTCGTCACTTTTATATGGTTTCTCATATTTTTTATGTAAACTCTTTCATTAGGTGAGCCACCTATTCCGTCAATGAGTTCTGCTGTTGAAAGTAGGTTTCTATACCATTTATTTCTACTCTATGATCTACATGTGTGTGTGCATTCATTCTACCAGGGCGGCTCTCTACTCCGTGTGGGTCGCTGTGATGACCACCTTTTCCTACTGGCCAACTTACTTCGATGTCCCGCAGGTGTTGGAAAATGGGGATCTTGTCTATTTCAACCGGTACTATCTGTCCCATCAGCTCACTCAGACAATCGAACCTTTGAAGACTTTCAGACACATGTGTTCAAGTACACCATTGCTTCTTTAGCAATGCTATTTAGACCTGTCAAGTGAGCTATTATATTATTTACATCGTATTATTCTCTCTCTCCCTCCCTCTCTCTCTCTCTCGCTTCTCTCTATCTGGTGTTGTGATTATTAGTAACGATTATAGTAGATGTCTGTTTTATTGTCTGTTTTACTCTGCTCTACTAAGTAAGCAGTCATTTTATGCTTGGGTTTCAATTGTGAAATGTTATGAATAAATAACTGTGATTATTTAACATTATTATAATGTATCATGATATTGTCTCAGTAGTCAATAACGCTTATAAGAGCTATTGTTTTGTTTATATAGCACGTTTAAGATAAATTCCCTTTAATTTGACTAAATATCCGGCATGTTATTAAATATTTTATTAGTAAAAATGAATCGACACATCCTATTTGTATTAATGGCAAATGATTGTCATTCCGTATGTAAATTGTTCATGTTCCCCACTCGATTATGAGTTTCCCTACTCGTTGTGGTAATAAATATACTTATACTTATTAAATTAAATTCGTATAAATTGTTTAATTGTTTGTATTGCTCAATTAATTCCTATTCCATGTATCCTGGTGGTTTTTAAAATTTGATCATATTATTTTACTATTTATGGTTTCTATTAAACACATTTATGTCGATAACAATTTTTTTTAGTGAAAGTGCATTTAAAACATTAAATAACAAATCTTTAGAATAATTATAATTATTTATATTTTATTTTCGTGTTACAAAACATTTTTGAATGATTTTGATTGTTAGACCTCTTTACTCCGTCTACCTTGTCACAGAGAACGCGTGCAGTTCCTAGGCCCACTGCGCACACTAAGTACGAGTTCCCAGGATGATCCATGTAGTGGGGAGCCTCGATGGGTATTAGTGGACTCTGATGGCGAGGAGGACCCCTCTCCCGCACACGAGGTCTGGCACCGACTGGGAGAGGCCGACCTAATTGCTCTGCTTGGCCAGGTGCCGTTGGACGCCATATTCCGACACTGTCTGGGCCTACAGGTCGAAATGGGGACGGGTAGAGAGGTCTATAGGGCGCTGGAGGGAGCACCAAGGGGCACTGCACCGCTCTACCGAGTCATGGCCTTCGTGGATCAGCTGTTGGGAGTGGTGAGGACGGGGCTGGACACATATGCGACTCACACCTGCTACAAGAGGCTCGCCAAGAGGCTCAACAGGATCATAAAGTGAGCGTTTGCCCGCCTTTTATTGGCAGGAGTCATACAAGCCTTGAATTTTGTTATAAAAAAAATGTTAACAGAAATATAAATTAGCTGACATTGCATGTAGTTTTCTTTTAGTACTCTACATTCTCTGAATTTAATTTAATGTAGATTTTAAGTAGAATATTAATTTTTCATTATATAATAATGTCGCATTTTTAGAAGTAAATCTAAAGAATTAGTATTAAATCTTACATATTAAACACTAAAATTGTTCAACTATTGTTAAACAATTCAACAATTTGCTGTCTTTATCGTCTATTATAATTCCAAGTGCTTCTATTATACATATTTTAAAATATGTTAAGCACTTAATAAAACAGATTGCTTGAAAGTTAGTAGAGCTGGCGTTTTTGTATACGTAACTACCTGATATTACCAATGTCTGAGCTATTTTTAGAATTATTTGTCTGTCATACGTATACAGTAGGTATATTTAGTATTGGCATAATATATTGATTTCTAAGATGTAACTTTTAACTTAACCATAATTAGATATTATACGTTACTAAGCGTTATATATGAATAGTTTTGATATACGGTAGTAATATTTTATTAAAAACCTGTGAAATGTTATTTCTTTGTACTTTCTCTATAATATTATGATTGTTTTCAAAGTCACTTATTATATAGATTTAAAGACGAATTTATTTGATTTGTGAATTAATTCCGATTTCAATATGCAATATATTTCTTATTTATATGTAGAGCACGCGGGATGCAAATATGTTTGTAGTTTTTTGTTGTTGATATTATTTTTATTATCCAATGATTTTTATGTAGTTTTAGAAATTTAAAAAGGTCCTAGCTGGTGGAGTATAGAAATAAATACTTAAATACTACTTAAATAAAAAATATTAGAAGTAGTGTCAAGAGTGTGTCAATTAGTAGTGTGTCAAGAAGACCACAATGATCCCACCTTTGAAATATACTACTTTGACATATTACTGATATCAAGGAAGACTAGTACAGCGCTGTTTTTCTCTTATAGAGCTCATCAGCTAGCCTAATCCTTGAAAACAGCAATAAACTATGAAGAAGCAGTACTCTACAAGGCCCACGAGTGTATAGGAACACCAATTTACATATAAACTAAAAAAGGTCTAATAATATTGACATGAAGTATCCAGTAAGCAAGAAAGTTGTTCTAGTTTATATGCAAATTGGTGTTCCTATACACTCGTGGGCATTGTAGAGTACTGCTTCCTCATAGTTTATTACTGTTTTCAAAGGTTAGGCTAGCTGATGAGCTCTAATAAGAGCGAAACAGTGCTGTCCTAGTCTCGTTTGGCATCAGTAATATATTTGAAAGGTGGGATCATTGTGGTCTTCTTGACTCACATTGTGCTGAGCGGTAATTGCTCATTATTACTTCACTATTACTAAAAGTAGTGTATCTTTGGAGATAATTTCCACATATTATTTTGGCATGTCTGTTAAATTGGCTTTTAAGCAGCTTCCCTCCATATCTACACAGGAATAATATCTACACCCTGAAATTTAGATTCTGTTTAAAACTATTTATTTTAATAGTTATTTTTCTTTACTATCGGATTTAGTTGTTTTTAATATTGAAACGCGTTATAAATAAATAAAAATTGTACTATTATTTATTATGTATATCTGTGTATGGATATGGATATATGTAAATTATGTATGTAACTAATAGCAACATACTTATCCTTATTTAAAATCTGTTTAAAATTCGGTTATGAGGCGAGCGTTTGTTCATGAGTAATTGATTATAATCCAGGGTCGGTAAGTTAGAATCCTACTCTGCTCTATAGGGTGAGATGCAAAATATACTCATTCACTTATGTGTGAATATCTTGCAGACACAGCCTCCAGTTCCTCACAGATCACATGGAGGTATCAATGGGTCTGTTAGTGGGTACTGAAGAATCTCCACCACAGAGCGACCTCCTTTCTCTCCAGTCCCAGTATGAGAGTGTCATCCTAACTGGCCTGTGTCATTTGCTGACGACCGGCCCCTCCGAGTGTCGGGGCAAATGGGAGACTCTTGCGGATTGCCCTTTCTGCCTTCTCACAAGCCAAGCCAAGCGCAAAGTTCTCGCTTTGCTAGTGAATCGTAAAATGCTGGCCACCCCGGCTAATCCTGGTCCGATAGGGATCCCGGACATGTCACCTATAGAGGACTGGTTGGCTGAACTTCCCAGTGAGGATCAAATCTATCTGGTCACAGCACTGGGAAATCTGGGCTCTGTATGCCGACTTAGTGTTGTTCAGGAGGCCGAGCTGCTCATGGCCATCGTCAGAGGCGTCTTCAGGGTGAGTTATTTGTGCTCCAGTTTGCGAAATGTCTGGCTGACGTTCATATTCAATTATGAACATATATGTGCATATTATATTATGTAAAATAATAATTTGTTTAATAAAATATTTTGTGAAGAATAACGACAGTTATAATTATTCAGAAACATGAGTATTTAAATGTATATAAGTATTGTCATAAATTGTTGTATACCTGGCGTACAATGTTTTCATAAAAGTTTTTAATATACTCTATTTCACGATTTTTATTAAAATATAAAAAATAATAATCTGTTCTATGATTTTGCTATATTTAATTTTTTATGTATAAAACTATTTTTTTAAAGCAAAATTTTTATGTTTGATTAAAAATAATATGATCTAAGTGTTTGTACACCATTACACTCTTTGTACTCTACTAGTGAGTAATCAAGTTATAAGAATTAACAGTCATAAAAGAAAAGGAACATTATGGATCTTTATAATGGGAAACTAAGTTTATAGCTATATTTATAGATTATATTTGTTGGTACTTTTCTACCTTTCTTTCGTATATTTTTTGTTAAATTATATATTTAATAACATAATGCTTAATATAATGTAGTATGTTGGTGTAAAAATGGGTAAAGAAAATAGAATTCTTTTATGTATACTTAAAAAAACACACTATTCTTTATCATTTGTGAACACTTATAATTACCCACGAAAAGTGAAAGAAAGTGTTACACTATATTGGTATGGCCTTCACTTGAATATGCTTTAGCAGCTTGGAACCAACAAGTCAAAGGAATTTAAAGAAACTCTCGAAGATCCAGAAAAGTGCAGCGAGATACGTTACCGGTAACTATAAAAGAGCCACGAGTACCCCAAAGATAGTACAGGACTAGAAGTGGCACACAATGCAAACTCGACGACTTAGAAAGAGACTCGTCATACTGCACTGCGGAATCAACGAACGAATAGCACTCCTACAAATCGTCACCTTAGGAAGAACACACTACTTATTATTACTTATTACACACATATATACCCTTCAAAGTCGCACCCTGTAAGATCGGTGCCCATCAAAATTATTTTATCAGCAACTATTCGGAAGTGGAGTAGTCTATCAGATGAAATTGTTACATCCCCACCTGTAGACACTTTCAAAAAGCGGCTCGACAATACTCTATCATTTGAGAGATGACGGAAGAAGAAGAAGAATATATATTTTAATTAGATTTTTTATTTGTCTTTTAATACTTGGTGTTCGTTTTGTACTGACATTTTACATACATTTGTTCATATTAGGGATCTGTTAATTTATTACTAGAAAAATATTTATTATTATTATATATTTTAAATATAATTTAGTATTGCTTTTATTTTAAAGTAGATTCACAACTACACAGATAAGGTACAATAACAAGGCGTCACACTAACTTTCATGCGACTTTTCATGAATCTTCCCATGTGACTAATCAATCCGCAAGTTTTTTACACTTTGATTTGAACATCATTTTTTTCTCGTTTGGATATTTATTAATCATGAATGGTTATACTCACTGAAATTATTTTAAAAGAAGTAAAACATTATTGCATCTCAAGTGGAAACGAAAGTTTACCCTGTACAGTCGCACTAGATTATGCAATAACTGTTTTTTTTGTGTTGACAAGGCGTTATATAATAGAAATAGGTAATTTAGCTACATATAGAATGCATTGTGAACGCATATATATATATAATAATGCGTATATGCAGTTAAGTTTTAATGTTAACATTGACAGTTGTTAATGTTGATCATATTGGAAAAACATAAACTCTGTTAATAAAGATTAGTTTTTTATATGTACCTATATCGTGTTTAAATCATTTACAAGGTGTTTTTAAGATTATTTTGTGAATAGTAATAGTTACAATATTCTTGGAAATATTCTATTTTATTAAACACTGCTATCAATTTTTCTTCGAAATTTAAATGTTGCATGTATCGATATAAGCCAACTCTTGTGACTGCAATAGTTAAATGTTGCATGTCTCGATATAAGTCAACTTTTGTGACTGCAATAGTTAAATGTTGCATGTATCGATATAAGTCAACTCTTGTGACTGCAATAGTTAAATTTTGCATGTATCGATATAAGTCAACTCTTGTGACTGCAATAGTTAATATATAGGAATATAATTATTAATTTAAATGTTGCATGTATCCATATAAGTCAACTTTTGTGACTGCAATAGTTAATATATAGGAATATAATTATTAATTTAAATGTTGCATGTATCGATATAAGTCAACTCTTGTGACTGCAATAGTTAATATATAGGAATATAATTATGAATTTAAATGTTGCATATATCGATACAAGTCAACTCTTGTGACTGCAATAGTTAATATATAGGAATATAATTATTAATTTAAATATTGCATGTTTAATGCTAAATTCAATTATTACAATTTGATTTTTTGCTTGCTTGTGTTACATATTTCAGACACTAACGTATTTAATGTTTTAATGAGACTTAAAGCCCACTTGATATATTAAGTTTTTATTATAATAATTATGCCTCATTTAGTTCTCAAGCCGAGATTATCAGTATCTTGCAAGAACATAAGTATTATTATAATATGCGTAACATAAAATCTGTTTAATATTTTTATTGATTATGATCTCTGTCTATGATCGAACGTTTTTTTACTTGGTTTTCAATTTCAATTTCAAATTTAATATTTTCTTTTGTAGTTCTCAGTTCTTAACGCATATTATTATGTTTACCTAGATATTATTTACTATCACACTTAGATAGTTTTAGCATGTATGTTTCTAACCAATATTATTGTATTTTATTTGAAAAACATACTCTTAGTTTACTAATTTACCCATTTTCTTTTTTTTCTGTTTACCAATAGCAATTTACCTTTCATCTCCAGATCTCCTATTTATGCCAAAACACCCGTGAATTCTGCTTCAAAGTGGGTCGAGATGTGCTCTCCTCACTGACACTGCAGCACCCACCTATGCTCGCTCTTTTAGTCAGCGCTATTAAGGACAACCTAGACGCTCTCGGTCAGGTGAGAAATTTTACTATCCCATGCTCATTACCTATAATACCAACATACCACATTTCCTTAATATTATATTATTTCTAAAATATTCTGAGGTAGCTGACATTGCTCAATTTATTTCTATTTAAAAGACTATTAACGAATTTGTGAGTCAGATATTGTATTGATAATAGTATTTCTAATCTTTAATTCTCGCTTTTAGTTAGTCTTTGATAAAAGAAACAGTGCACACAAATTTAAATGTCCAGCGAGTTTTGTCAATACAACTACCACAAAACTTTCTTACCAACCTAGTATACCTATTATAAAGTTTTAAATCCACAACCAAGATATTTATTCGTCTGTGTTGCCTATAAATTCCAAAGATGGGGATTCAAAATGTCAAATTTGTTACTCAATTGACAGTTGCAAAATATATCTGTAACATAATTCGTATTGTATATATATTATAAATAACATAAACAAATAATTCAACTATTTTTGCATGATCATTTCACATTATTTCAGTTTTATTTTTAAATTATACTAATTGTCGTTGTTAGCGTTAAAGTCCTATGTATAATTAATAAAATATCGAAATTATTTATATTTTCAATAGTATTTTTCAATATTCGAAACGAAATCTAAACAATTGTCATAAACATGTTAAGAAACCAAAGTTTATGTGCATGTACTTTCTTCTTCAACAAAAATATTTCTATTGTATATTATATACTTTTCCTTAAACTTAGACTGCTGAAAGAATACGGGTAAGACAACATATTATTGCATGTTCGTTGTTCATTTAGTATAAATATGTAGTATAATTTAGTATAATATAGTCTGCATTAAATACTACAACGTAATATGCACTATTTTCTTTCAGTCTAGTTATTTTTGGGTGTTTTACTTTTTGCATGTAATTTCAGTTGCAACAAGTAAGCTTCTACATAATAATAATATATTTTTGTTTATTATTTACTATCAGTTGTTCGCAAATATATGTTAAATTTTATTCTGAAACTACAATGTTAAAATGGAGTTTATTATTAAACTAATGTTTGTACATTGTTTGTATATATTAATGTCATAGATGTGCTCCATTTCATTGTACGAGCAAAACATTTAGCTTGAAATATAGAATTATTAGTTGCCATACTTGTTTAAATTAATTAATTATTATTGGTCTAAATTTAATTTGTATCACTGAATAATATGAAAAAGAAATAGCACTGCAGTATCTTCAAAAACTGATCTATATTTATTCATTAAATAAATTAGTTTGACTAATGAAAAAAAAAACGAAAATGGAATAGTCAGAAAAATAATTTATTTTATATGTAAAAGTAAGCAGTATCTTTTTTTCCGTGTTTTCATCGGCGGAATATTACTAGTGTATATTAAATATTACCCTTTAAGTACTATACCTAAGGCTTTTAACAATCAAAATTACAATGTAAGTTTTAATTAATTGTTTTACACACTATTTAAACGCATCTATAATATTGAATATAAATACTCATTCGTCTCATATGAATAACTATATCGCTGACAATTTAAGTATGTTGCCTTCTTACTTGACGTTATATTTTAGGTATTTCTGTGGGTTTTGCTTATAGATTCATGTAATGTGGCTACGTTAATGTAAATTCTGGTTTTATATTTGTTGTCTTAATAGTAAAATATGAATACTTAAGTGAATTATTATTAACTGTGTAGTTTTTATTACATTCCTAAATTGGAGTCGACATTTTTAAATGCTATTTGAAACATAACCTTGGCAAGTTTTATTAGAGATATGAGCACGTTTTAAATGTTGCTCTTATTATTGCAGGCATGGGAATTTTCCGGGATTTCCGGATCAAAAAGTTCATTTTTCTATTTGTCTAAATATGCAATAATAATTAATAGGGGTAAGGGGTGGAGGGTTCTGATATTATTTTTTATCTTTCCAGATTGTAAAATTGGAACTTTTTTCTCGCATGCCAAATTTGATCATCTGACCAATTACATTGTAGAACTCAACCTAATCTGTGATCCTTATATAATGGGAATAACACTATAAATGTGACTTAAATTAATAATCTGTTACAAAATTCCTTGCCTGTTACGTAAAGACGGAATGAATACCACAAACAAGCAAACCAATGACTAGCTTAAACGTCCAAGATCATGATATTTTTTGCCCCACTCACTGTGGTTTGTCGGAAATAAAACTAAAACATTGTTTGAACAGTGTCATGCCTCTTCGAAAATAATTCTTGGAGAAAGTTAAGTCTGCGTTCTCTGAGCTTTATTTGCAGAAAACACTACCGTTTGATAACACAGCTCTGAAGTGTATCTCAACAATTGACCCCAGAGCATTTGGACATAGTGTATTACAGGCACATATGCTTCAAATTAGTTAACTCATTCCAACAGTTATCGCAGACAACGAGAAAGATGCATTTGATCTTGAAGTATATTGCATTAACCTTGATCAAAATCTTCCTACTTTTAATTCCTCTAAACAGAGTATTGACAGTTGGTGGTTTGTACTTTCGGAAACAGGAAAATATCCTCTCCTTTGCAAAGCAAGTATGGCCTTATAACCTGCTTTAACGGTCCCAAAAAGGAATCAACTTTCAGCATTATGGGCAATATACTTGATCCGCATTCAAGCCGAATGAACGTCGAAACACTTTCTGCTTTACAGACAGCTCATTATGGACTTCTTTCTTCTGACCTTACCGCCTGCAAGTACTTCAAACGCAATGACATATCATATGATCCTGTTGGCCCAAAATTGTTGTTTAACTTTCGATTGGCTGCTCAAAAACATAAGGAAAAACACCGGCGTGATCGTTTTGTAAAAGAAGAAAGAAAGAAAGCATTGGCTATCAAAAGCAACCAAATCCTCTCAAAGAAAAGGTTTAGTCCATGTTAGAGAGAGTCCATGTTAGAGAGAGTCCATGTTAGAGAGAGTCCATGTTAGAGAGCAGTCCATGTTAGAGAGAGTCCATGTTAGAGAGAGTCCATGTTAGAGAGAGTCCATGTTAGAGAGAGTCCATGTTAGAGAGAGTCCATGTTAGCTGTTAAAAGAGCCATGAAAAATCATCCCCGCGTGACTAGCAGAGCCAAACGCCCCAAAAAATCCCATTAGTCCCATGATAGACAATTACATTTTATACTCATACCTTTCAAACGCCATGTCTCTATTTTATATTTTAAATATATGGTTAATATTGTACATATTTATATTTTTAATAGTTTAATCCAATTCGATTTCTAGGACTTGCACCTTTCGAAACCATGATAGTCTAGATAATTATACACTGTAGATTGTAACATTATTTTTTACAGTTTAATTTTAAGTCCTGAATTACTTATTTGTACAATTATGTTTTATATTCTTCCACCTTTCAAAAAGTTATGTCTCTATTTTATATTTTAGAGTATATGGTTTTAATATTGTACATATTTATAATATTCATATTTTTAATAGTTAAATAATAGATATATATAATAAATTATTTATTGTTTTTTATGATTTGGTACAATAACTGTACCTATACACTATACGCTTATACATAAAGCCAAAAAATAACATCAAACAATTTTTCGCGCTTTGCGCGAATAACACTGCGCTCGCTCCGCTAGCTCGTATACGGTTCAGGGTTTTCCAGAATTTTGTAAATAGCTCATTCCCATGCCTGTTATTATCGTCAATAGGATATTTTAGAGTAATATTAATGTAGTCAATTATTTAAAAAACAAAATGTCATAGTTAAAAAATTATATTATATTCCATTCAGGTTGCATTGTATCTTCTTCGCGAACTGCCATTTCAACTATTTCAACCTTCGGAAGAACACATGATACTTCTCTCTAATTGGTTATTGAATTATTCAATCACAGAATTGCCTAATCGTCTTGCACAAACAGTTCTTTCCGGTCTTAATTGGAACTTTGACCCGCAGGTAAAATGGAATATAACATGTAAAGTTATATTTTTAATAGGCATAATTTATGGAATTTGTACGATTTGTAAGGTATAAATTATATAAATTTTGTAGTTTAGGGGAAACTTAAAACGAAATGTTTTTATGCTAAT
Source organism: Invenusta paracnida (assembly GCA_036023295.1). NCBI lineage: Eukaryota > Metazoa > Platyhelminthes > Proseriata > Coelogynoporidae > Invenusta > Invenusta paracnida. Next base: position 3,404 of record JAYRBW010142023.1, on the reverse strand, counting down.
AATTTCTATTTTATAGGGAATAAAGTATTATAAATATTTACCTAATTTAAATAAAATAAATATCCCCATTATTAGTTTTCTTTCATTCGATTGTTATCACAGTCTTAAAATCCTAACCACACGCATTTTGTACTTTAAACACTCAAAATATAGTTTTGTTATGTTTATTCGACCTTCCGCCTTAATTAACAAACTAGTCACAAATATTCTTGTCATTTAAAACACATGTTTTAATTTTAAATTTATTATGTTTCATCTTTTTCTATCATTCATATTTTGTTAATATTGCTTTTTTTAATAACAGTTTTTTATTTATATATTATATACTATTTTGACACTTTTTGGCGAAATTTATACATATTATGTCATGTATTCATTTTCAGTCACCAAACCTTTTTCTATCTCTGAAAATCCATCGTCAAGTGGCACTTCTGGTTGTCAAGGCCTTTAAAAAGCACCATCCACCCAAACAGTCTGGCTGGATGGTGACTGAAGGACTCAAAATGGTGAGTCTCTTTCTGTGTGTCCACTTGTCTTAATATAAAGCTTATCATTCAATGTTGCTAGTTATTTTAATATTGACTTCAAATAAAAGTTATGACATAGAATATAAAAGCAATGCTATACATGTATTGGTAATTATTTTTTAAGCTATCCATTTTATTTAAAAAACGTGTTTAGATCAATTTATGTTATACATTTGTGTGAGTATTACATATATTAGTATAGCTTAAAAGATCTTCTGTAATCCAATTTGTAATTTATGTAATCGATATGTGAATATTAAATACATGGTAAATAATAAAATGAAGCAGTGGGTCTACATATATTTCAGCAATGAATTACCTAGATCTTCGGTTCAAAGAATAATAACTTATTCACTATTTTAACTTTATTTATAGCTTGTTGATACTACCCTAAAGCTTTTGCGAAATAACACTTTTATCATAGAGTGATCAATATACAGAGTTTTCACATATTATGTAACATATTGTAAATCAGATTTAAAAAATGTAGTATTATATAACAAATATAAATAGTCAGCTATTAAGTGGTGATAAATTTATTATTTTTGACCAACTATTAATTTTAACTAATTGTAAATTCATATATATTTAAAATATACTATTTTATATATTAATTCATAAAAATATGACGAATACTGTAAAATGGTTGTTAAGTTTTATACCTATAATATTAAAAAATACCTTTGTAGATGTACTTAATAGTATTAAATGGCATACAAAATCGATAAAAGTTGTAACTCTGTCTATAATCGTTACAACTGTTTATGATATTATTTGTAACATTTATTAATGTTAAATTGATTATTATACTTTTAATTGTCTGAATAACAACAATTGGTATTGAAACGATAAATTATGTTTATTGCGAGCTTTCAATAACTAATCATAAGACTGATGAAGAGTTATTTAAAATTGACTATAAACACAGTTTATTAGTTTCTATTTTTCTTTTATTGATTTCGAATTGTCTCAATACAATTTTATTAGACTTTTGTATGTAAACGTTATTAAAATTCAAACATCTTACTGTTAATTAAATTTATTACGGGATAACCATTATATTAATAAGTGTATGTATACCATTGATTTAGTCTGCCTCCCGTTATACGAATTTGCTGTTTATAGTTTAAAAAATATATTTCAGATTTTGAATGATTCAAAAATATACCCTAGTTAGTTGTTTTTGTAAAATATGTCTCTGATTTAAGTTTCAATTTTTTAGAGGTAGGTACTATCATTTTTTAACAGAATTTTCTCTGTTCTTGTTTTAAAATTGCATGACTCACAATTCACTTGTAATTTCTAGTTATTCGATTTTCTATGGTATCATTACTATGGATGAAAATTTGATAAATAACCTTGAATAGATCATTGGTATGGATGTAGTGACAGTTTTATTATTGATTTTTCTCCTGCGTGACCCAACAGATGACTGGAGCAGTGTGGAAAAAGGCAGCCAGTGAGGAGCACTCCTTCCACGCCTGGTGTTTGGCTCTCATAGTACGCCTCCGCCTCCACATCACCTCACGACCACCGGCATATTGCCATGGTGATACTGAATGTGTGAGCGCCGGTGATTTGGCTTGGAGGGGCGTGGAGGAGGAGGCCAGGTCCGGCTTGAATCCGGTCGCCAGTTACGCTGCTCTGGTTGCCACTTATCTGGGAGACAGGTAGGTTCTAAAAATAGAATAACCTCTCATTCGCATCTTTAAATGTAAATACGTATTATTAAGTATGAAACATGGTATTTTAGAAAATCTTTCTGTCTAATTTGTAAAATTAATAAAGCGTGTTTAAGAAATATCTGTGTAATATCTTGTAGTAATTAGTATCAAAGAGTGCATATTAAAAATATTTTCGGTGACCAACTGAAAATATATCTCCGGGATCACCTTATTTTTAGAATAGTAAATCTAAGTTCCTCATAGTAAATACTGGAAGCCTTGAAAACATAATTTCGACTGTAATGCTACAATATATATTATGCCCATTTGCAGTTATTTTTAACTGCAAAACTTCAATTGAAGGTATGACAAGACACACATCCTCATCCTCATGAGTAAAACTTGCTTGCCACTTAACGACTCACACAATAAATACAATTCTGCTGGTAACACCTAATTACTGCATATATCCAAAACTATAAATTGATTGTACGGAAATCTTTAACATATATTAAGACCTAAAATAAACAGGAAAATTCTTCAACATTTACAAAATCATGTTGAAGAACCATTTTTGAAAAAAAATGATCCCTGAAAATTTAAGAGAAAGCAATGGAAAATGAAGAAAGAAGAACAAACTCCAGTTTAGTTATTGTATTTCAGATAACGATTTAAGACAAAGTAAGCACAGTTTTAAATTTTCTCGATTCAGTCGAGCAGAATTTTATGTTGGTAAATGATTTATATTATTATTTCTATATTTATGAGATAATTTTTTTCTATAAAATACAATTTTTTACTATAACCGAGTCTAAAGTATAATATGTATATAAGAATAATTGTAATACCTTGATATAATATTATTATGAAATCAGCTATATTTAACCGTGTACTAGTATAACTCATGCATTTCTGACGCACTTCATTTATTATTTCACAATATATTCATTTTACTATTATTTTCATTTTCACTATTCTATGAAATTATTCAACACATATCTTAACATATGGGTGTTTTTCTAAAAAGTGTAATTGCCCCAAAAATGTAACGTGCGCAAAGCATGCATTAGAACAGCTTTCAGTATAATTAAACAAAATAAATATTATTCATAATTATTTTATATCATACCTAACAAATTGGGGATTCTAAAATGTTCATATATAAATATTAAAAGTGTACTGTACCTGAAAAAAAGTGTTTTCACCGAATGTC
>JAYRBW010142022.1:0-37045 GCA_036023295.1 Invenusta paracnida | reverse complement strand
GTTTATCAAATTACGCATTACGCAACCACAACTTAAAATAAAATGTTCATCGGTTACTTATGGGCCACCCTGTATATATGCATATATACTGATATCATAGCTGATATCATAGCTAGAGTCATATTATTAGTATTCCTTATATTTGCGGACATTGATAAGATTCTGTTCCACATTAACAAGAGAAGACGAAGGAACACCCTGTTGTGTTTTGATTTAGATGATTGCTAAACAAGAATTCATGTCAGTATAGTAAAATTATTTACACCATACTGTCCTGTATGTAGCTCTCTCAATATATGTATGTTTTATTAGCTGACCCTTTCTCTAAAGATAATACCTGTTTGAGGAATTCAGATATTTGGATTTTCATACAATTATGAAATATACCGTTGTGTTCTATTAAAATTATTATTTATTTTTTAATTATTTTTTAATAAAGCTGATATTTTTCTTAATTACTGTAAATTTGTTATTAACTAATTTTTTTGGGTGTGTATTTTTAAAGAACATTATGATATACTATTTTGAATAAATTTTCCAATTTTATACTATTTTATAGAAATATATTTATTATTTAATGATAATTTAATCATATTGGTTGTCTTGAAACAAAAGAAAATATTAAACTGTTGTTTGGTTAGGTAAATTATATATATCGACCTTTACGAGTTTCAACAAAATTATTATAACAAAAAAATATTATTAATATGTAAAATATAAATTATTAAACCAGTTTAATTTAGAATAAATGTTTCCTTTTAATATTATATGTTAATATAAAAGCATAATATTTGTATTTGTAAATGCGTAATTACCCAGTGAAATCATTTTGATAAACTAATTAAGTTGTTATTATTAAGTTTTTAAGAAAACCTCTAACTTTAAACACTTAACATTGTTTTTTATTTTCTATCATTCTTACTGTAATTTATTGTTTGATCTAAATTAACGTATTTATTTAAAAAATATATTACAAAAGTTATTCGGATTTTGTCTTTAAATATATCAAATAAATTAAATAAGACATATATATATATTATGTATTATTTTAGTATATAACTTTATAAATATGTTGCCTGAGAAACACAATTTTATTAGACATGAACATTTGAAGACTTTATTTACTTTGTTTTTTTAATAAAAAGATTTTGTGTTAAAGTTAACGATTACGTCTAAACTGTTCTTTATCAAGTAAAATCACGCTTCGTTCGGTCACTACGATAGATTTTTTGGGTATTCATTTATTTTTATGAACCTTTTAATTCAGATTAATAAATAAAATTCGAGGAACAATATTTAAACATTAATCATACATCATTTTGTCTTTTCAACTTGATTAATTTTAAAATTTTATATGTATATTCAAATAAATTCGAATATTTATTTTTTTGCAAATATAAGTAGGATATTGTTAACAGTAAAAGCGTGAATGTTGTATATATATTACGAGCAATTTATACATTTGTACATGTATATGTAAATCAATTTCATATTTTTGCGTTATATTTAAACAAATATAAAACTGGTAATCTTACCTTACATTTAACTGAATAATTTTACTAACTAGTAATAAATTTATACTCTCAGTAAGTCGGTTGAACCTACATATGCCTATATATATATAAATTTATAGAGCATAAACACAATATCATAAAATTAGGGTTATGCACTAATAGAAAACATATTTTTAATATAGAAACATCCTCATTATGTCGTAATATAGAATTATTTGATGTCTGTGTGACATTCAATCTTATTACATAATATTTACTGTACTCACTTAATTACCGTGTACTTTGTTTGTGAAAAATCCCCAAAATATGAAAACAGCGTGGGAGATATTAGTGATTAATTAAATCCTTTAGTCATATCGATTAGATATGATATACGATATATTCTAGATAAAATTTATCGTAACATGTTGTCTCGGCAACTCTTATTTTCTCTTTTTTTACGCATCTACAGCATGTGTCGCAATATATACACGCAAGATAAAATGGAATGCATTTTATGCCATTTGCGTTATTAATGATGTATATTTATAATGTACGCTTATTTTACCTTTGAAATGCATATTACGTCGAAAGAAGCTATTAAAAAAAAGAGTTATTTTTACATCGAGCGATTAATTTAATACCAATCCATATAATTCTACAATTGTATAAAAATTATTTAATATATTTACAAGCCAACGCAAATTGGATGTAATTGAACAGGATATTAAAACGTTTAGAAACAAATCAATAATTTATTGTCATTCACAAATTACCATGTATTTTAAACATGCTTATTTTCGATATTAATTAACTTTTTAATTATCTAAACTTATTCATGGCCTAATATACTGTAATATGTACCAATTTAAGTAAATGATCAAGTATTTTGAAAATTGTAAGTCTAATTTTAAATTATAATGCCCAACAATAAAATGTATCAAAGTTGTTAATTCTACGAGTAGAATAAATATATTAGTTGATACTGTTTTTTTAAATATATATACATATTACTTGTAAATGCACTCGTTCTAAAAATATTTCATTAAAATCAATTAATTTGCAAATTGTTTTTGAAAAATTATTTAAAACAACTAACTTTTAATATCAAAGTGAATTTTAAGACGAGTTAATACATGTAATGTACATAATAATATTTATACTATTATTTTTATTTAAATTAAAGTAATATTTAAAAAGTACTCCTTACTGTCTACTGAGTTCCGTTTTATAATACTATAATGAACTGTTCTGGAAAATCTTTTGGAACAATGTGATAGTTATTTATTAGGTTGAATTATACACGAAGAGTTGAGAGCTATTTGAAATAAACAATAAAATTAGTGTTCAACTGAAGAATCCATATTGTTGTTCATAAAAATTCTTAAGAATTAGTTTAATATTTATATTAAAGTAGTTTCTCAATTGAAAAGTTGACCATTTATCAATAGTAATATTCATGGTTATACCTATCCTTAAAATATAATAAAAAGTACTATTTTATATCATATAGAGTAGCTATTTTATATAATAAGGAGTATTTACTGAAGACATAGATTTAAAATTGAACATGCATACATCAAATGATATATTGTAATGCATGAATAAAGTATTTTATTTAAATTTAACTATATATAGGTATCTGAAACAATGATATAGTGGAAAAAGAAATATAAAATCCAAGATTGAGATATTCAACTACTTAACAGTCTGTATAGATAGTTACAGATTATTTTTACAGTAATCATAAAATATTAATCTAAAAAAATAGTCATAATATATAGAATACTTATCATTTTCTACCAAAAAATAAACATTGAAATTAATAATATGAGTACAGTGGCCTATATACAATTGTGTATATATATATATTTATGTATATACAATAAATGTATGTATGCAAACATTTTCTTCATATTTGTCAGACTATCAATTGTTACTTTATTTCATGAAAAAATCAACGATAATGGCAACATAATAATATTTTATATAATTGTTATATTAGTCTCTAGTAATTCTTAACATTTTTGCCCCATCAGGAATTGCTATTGTTTTGTTCAGACTAAAAGATTTCCTGTCACTCAAATAATTACATTAAACATATTTAATCACGTCTTGAACAATTTCTACAATAAGTCTAATGCAGTATATTGTTTAATCATGGTTTAATCTTTCTATAATATGAATCTTAAATTATTTTTTAGTCAGAATGAGAACTATACTTTTCTGTCAAATAAATAAATAATTTAATGCACCCCCCTATGTAAGAAAAACTACTTAACGTTCACGACAATAACATCAGAAACACTTGACATTATGTACGGACTAATATTTTGTAATATTTATTTAAATACTTTTAATTAATTTTAAAAGCGTACCTAAATGCGATTTGGGTTTATGTAATTAAAATTTCAATAGTTACAGTTTTAAACTTCATCGAAAAATATATTTAGAATATTATAGTCACACAAACGTGGAATATATATTTAAACTTTTGCTCATAAGTATATATCCACATATAGTACATATATAGGCATACTTTATACATCAGACATAATAAAGAGATTACTAATTAAACATTACTTGTGTTATTAAGATTGTTTTAAGAGACAAAATGAGTTATTTATAAACTGAGGAATAAGATAGAAAAAAATTTAGAATGTTCCGCCGAATAAATAAATGTTTTAAATATTTATCTTATAAGATTTTATAGAAATTTTAAAAAGATTATATAGGTGACAAAATAGTTAATTTTTTAATTTAATTAATGTCATTATATTTTTATCAAAATTATCGTATTAATCTATTTTGCAGAAATAAAAAAATTCTGATAATCGTTAGATCTTTAAAGTTCAAATATAACAATTGTTTAAAATTATATTTTTAATTATTGTATTCGCACAACACTTTTAAATATACAATTTTCACAATGAATACAATTATAATTAACTAAATTACCATAAAAATAGTTTATGCTAACTTCATTTTTAGAAAGCAGACATAGTTATCAGGCATTATTTGTTATATTTTGGAAAGCTGTATAACGACACCATTAGATTATACATATACTTTTAAGTCTCATTAGAACATATTCAATCCCACACAATTCACTGAACACATGAATAAGCTTAGAGATGCCAAACATATATGCAATGCTTTAAAAGTCATCTCTCGACGACGATTGCGTGATTAAAAGAGAGGTATCTTCGTTCACTAATAGGGATTGTATCTCCTCTCAAAATAATATATGGTTTCTTCTATAACGCCAGTTCTCACAGGATGTAGATCTCAACGTGTAAAGATGAAAAGAAGCATCGCGCTTCTTTGTAATGGTTGCCATATTTTTCCTCGTCATTTTTATTCTCATTGGAATGACAGAAGTCATTGTCGAAAAAAGGCAATTTTACAGGAACGCCATATTAGTGAATGTGCAGGTTCATTTCCCCCTTTCCCATATCAATCAGGACCAGCGCGTGGTCTTTCAGATCAACTTACTCCCTGTAATTAAATGTACGAACAATATCTAGGTATATTATACACGCGTACGTAATTTTTAGACTACTATTTTGAGGCGAACTATTTCCAAAATCATCCACACAGCATCCAGAAAAGGAAATGCTTTTAGGAAACCTTCTGTCACATATTCACTTAGAATTACACCAATCGCACGATTTTCAATCCGTCCATCTTCGTACTTAACTTCCTCTTATACAAATTATGTAATAGTATATATGTCATGTATACAATTATTACTTATTTATGTGCATATTTTATGCATATCTATACATATGTTTATAAACAGAAAATTATCATAATTGTGGTAAATTTATACAGTTACATTGAATAATTTTAGTTAAAGTTATAACATTTTGTACGTTACACATATAGCTCTAAATACGATTATTAAGTGATATATGTATATAGTTACTCAATACAAAGTATCTGTATATACGCGAAACTGATACTTAAAATATTAATATTCTTCCTATTATGTATAAATTGTATATAAATTGTTCACTTATGTACTGCAGCACACTTTTACATTGTGGACTCCTTCACACATTTTCAAACTTTTGTATCAAATTAATTTCTTAAACATTTATAGTGTATGTGAGTCAGTGAAATGGATCATAAATTGAATGTCAAGATTTCAACTGAATAATCTGTTTAATTAGATTTAACGTAAGCTTTGCTATTTAAAAAGATGTACATTATTATTCATATTAATACAGATTAATATGATTTCGTTATACTTCTTTTATAGATAATCAATTTTTTATATTGAAAAAAATTCTAGGTAAAATGTAAAAAAATACGTAGAATATTTTATCCTTTATTTACATATATTACATTATAAACATTATCTAATAAATAGATAGATTACACAATGAACAAAGTATGTACTTATATAGATAACACAAGCATTACACGCATAAGTTTTTCTTTTATAGTGTTGTACGCAGAGATTAACATAAATGTAGAATTTTAAAATAAATGATTTTGCCGTCTTTGTACATAACTAAATTTGTTTCGAGGAAATTCATAAAATTGGAATTTTTCTAATCATTTTTATGTACATATAGATAAAAGGTACAGCAAAGATTTATGCATATATTTGAAAACAAAATATGCACATTCAATTTTTCTAAATATGATGATGACTCTAAAATATACATTTTCGCATTATTACTATATATGTTTGCTGTTATCTATATTTTTAGTAATATTATATAGGTAAATATACAAACAGGTACTTGTATAAATTCTAAATAGAAGAGAATTCCATTAATTTCTTCTAAAAAGTTTATTAAAATCAATGAACTTCTTTTTAAACTAAAGGCAAACTGTATATGGTAGGCAACAAATATTTCCCATTTTAAGGTTTACAATTTCAGTGGAAAAGGACACCTCCTGTCCTACCATAATTTCAATGTTTCCGGATTTCACCACATGGTGCCACACTTATACCAAAGAAACTTTTCTTTACTTACTTTCAATTCTATACACTGTGAATTACAATACATATATTATGTAAAATAGTGTTGTGTGAGCGTACCCCAGAATTTCAAGCCAAAACAAAATTGTGAATTTAAGTGAAATAAGGATTTCATATACTAATGCGATTTTGTGATATATTCATCCTATATAAAAAGCTTACTTCTCCAAATAGTTCATTAGAACTTGGTTGCAAATAAATACGATTTGACCTCTAGCTGTTTAGTTTATGTAATTTGTGAGGTAATAATATGTACTTATTGAAATCTAAAGTCAAGAGTTCGTTAATTCATGAACACTTTATTAGGCTCAGATGTTTTCGAATAATCGAATCCTAGAATGTCATTAAGTTGTATCACATGTTGCATATTATCTTATTAAAAAGAAAGTCATTAAGTTGCATCACATGTTGCATATTATCTTATTAGAAGAGATGTCAGATAAAAGAACATTTGGAAACAAAATATATCTTTGGTATATTACAAATATACAAAAGATAGAAAGTTTTGCTTTCAAATGTGACGACATAAAATAACATAAAGTATCTATAACTAAGAATATGTATAATATTTGAATGAAAACAGATTTTCCTTTATTAATTTTGTATTAGATTATACTTAACAATAATATTTGGGAATTATTAAAAAATATGTTTTTAAATCTGAAAATTTATTAACTTATTATATTGTGCTTTTACAATTATCAATTACCTAATAAATAATATTATTAAAGAAGTTTTGACTTTCAAAAGACCTTCTCAAGTGTCTTTTTAATGGTGTAATTGCAAAAATGTTAATTGAACTCCTCAATACTTTCATTTTTATATTCGTAAATTACTTAATAGTAAATTTCTTTTCTGTCTTACAATAATTTAGGTTTCAAACAATTTTATTTCTATTATATTATTACATATTTATACTTATATATAATGCGATCAATAAAAAATAGGATTAAGCTCTCATGTCAGTTATTATTTGTATTCCTCATTTTACGTGGCAAAGTTTACCTCGAGCACACCTGGATATCCTGTAGCACCTCAGATTACATCATGATGGGATTATCTCGCAGTGTCTAACATCTCTATAACACATGTTTAAGCAGAAAAACAACTTTATGTGTCTAAATATTTATATGACGATGTCAAGAATTAGGTTTGAATAAAGAGGAAAAACGCATTGATATAATTCCAGAAATAAATAGAGCTATTTATAAACTGAGAATAACTCAAAAGCACTGTAAAAATTCAAAATAATTTTGATTACTTTTCAATAAATGAACATATTATAAATAAAATTATACAAAAAAAGTTTTGAAGCAAACTATTTTGAAATATTTATGTATGCAAATCGAATCAATATCGCACTTTTATATAAGTATTGATTTAATACGTTAAATAATTGCCAAATTTAACTAAATATAAATACGGAAAATATATACATGTTTTTATTTACGTTTATTATAAATTTAAACATAAAACGAAATATTAAAAACGGTATAAAATCATTTAATATATAAGCATCAGTCTTATCAATTGTACATTACTTTTTAATACGTATAATATTCATCTTATTATTAATTTTATACATTATAAATAAATGGATATTTGAATAATTCAACAAATTTATTAAAAATAGCTATATATTTTTGTGCATTCTCTTCAGGATAACATATTGAAATATTTATTAATACATTGAAATAAATATATAATCAAATTAGTAGACATGACGTAGTAATGTTGTTTAGCGAATAATTAATTAATTATAGATAATATTCAAGTCATATCATATGAGACAATATAGACAATTAAACCAGGACAAAGTCCCTCTCGATGTCGAATCAGTGGTGCGATCAAAAGATTAAGATCTAAAGAAATCAAGACAAACCATTCGGAATAAGTGTCAGAAGATCAGGGTACATCACATAACGACGAAGGTTTCAACCGGAAAGAGGGTATCATTATTCATCAGCCTTGTACAGTTACAGGAAAATGCCCAATCCCCAGAAAGTATCTCCACCTTATCAACAAGTCTCATATGCCAGGATTTAGACTTGATCGGAGAAGTTGCGGGAATACTATACTTCTACGCTACTTCCATTGGGAGAACGAAATGAGAGAGCTGTTCCCGGATGCCAACATTACCGACACATTACCCCCTAAAATCCTCAAGTTTCTTGAGAAGATCAACTGGACGGATGACTTGTCGGTCCAGAAATATAAATAGAAGAAGACAATATAAAAAGATGTAATTATGGCCTGATCTAATACAATGCAACTAATTAATTGGTCCCCTGTATTAATATTATGAAAATAGACATTGTATATCTCTGTGTATTAAAGTTGTTGCCATATATTTTTAAAATTGTTTGCAAAATTAAACTTTTTCAAATGATAATTTAATTGTTATTAAAGTTTTAGTATATTCTGATTTTTATATTCTTCATTAATTCATTTTAATTTTGTAAGCGTTATTTAAAACTTTAAAAAGCTTTAATACATATATTTCAGATAATGAACAATTATTTAAGGCATTTAAAAAATAATATAAAATAATTATCATCAACCACTTTTATATTAATTCATATACTATAAAGCATAAGTAACAATTGTAAAATATTAATACAATTATATCCAACTAATTAACTCAAATCAACCCAACTGGATAAGAAAGAATTAAATTTGTATACTCAGAATTAAGGTATACATATATACATATACCTGCTTACGTAAATAGTTTTTTCGTCTATTTCAATAAAAAGTAACGACATGGTAGCTATAGATCCCAACTTTTGATCGATAATTTTTTCCCCTACTATATCGGACGATTCGGAAATTTACACTGTAAACTGAATTAACTGAGTCACTAAATTCTACACAGCAGGTACGCCCATACAGATAGTTAGACAGGACAGGGGAGACTAGACCAATGAGTTGGTATATCAATATAATTACGCAACCAGATAAATAAACATAATATTAAGGGGTACAAAAACGCTGCAAACTGGGAAATCTAAACAGACACATGAGATTGAGTTGCTTATACTAAACTTTATATAACCATTGTCAGCAAACGACTAAACCATTAAAAATAGAGTTTTCTCAGCATTTCTTAATAACTGTACCAATCCTTTTATATAATACATTTTATTAATTAGTACATTATTATCAAAAGTACATTTGTAACACCTGTTCTAAAAGCGAATATTTAGGCTTATTTCAATAGAAATAATAATAATGCTGAGTTTTACACATAAATGTATATAAGCGAATAAGATATTATTAACTATTTATTTTCAAATTCAGATCCACAACGGCCATTGGACGTTTGCACCTGAATTCTGTGACGCATTCATTATGCTCGATGTCATGTTCTGCACCGCATCCATCCTTAATTTGACCGCAATTAGTATCGATCGGTAAGTTACTGCTGCAGTACATCACCACCACTGTCCGAAGGATTTATATTAATAAATCTATAGCTCACATGGAAATATCCAGGCGAATTTTAGACTAAGATATCATAACGTGTATATCTGTAAATAGACGTACATGTAATGCCATAAATATCGATTAAATTTAATGAATTTGTCAAGCGAATTGTCAAGTCTAATACTTGCATTTATTTTATGTTAATGCATCGATTGCATGTCTATAATATTGTGTAGCGATAGCTTGTATTCTTAAGGAGAAATCTGACACCCATGTAGCGTGTAATCAAAATATCAGACATCTTTACGGCTGAATAGCGCGATTTTCGTCCACAAATATAACTAGATATATGATCATTAATATCAATTAATCTCATCTTATATTAACGAAGTTTATTTTTACTGAACTAGATATACACAATTAATTTCTTTGACTTTTCCTTGCATTTTATTTAGCTCATTTGTTTACCTATTATATATTATGTAGATATAAACATAATAAGCAGATAGCATATATAGCATAAAAATAAATATTTTTAAATTAAATTGTGTTTCATTTCGTAACAATATTTTAAAGAACATATCGTATTAAGATAAAGCGAAAATTGCATAGATAAACATTAACATAACGCTTTGTACTATTATTATTTTTTAATTCTTCCCCGTTAATCCGGTGGTGATCCCTATATGAAAAAACTAAAATAGTCAACAGTTTAATTTAATTGTTATTATGAGACATTGCCGTTTAGATACTATCATCTAATATTTACATATATATTTATATTTGAGAATTTGTATGATTAAAATGTATACCATACTGTTTAGCATAGGTACTATATTCATTAAAACTAGTGTTGATTATTTTTAGTTTTATTAGTAAACACGTACGGATATGCATAATTTAAACAATATTTTATAATTATCAAATTACACATTTATATTGGAATTTTAAGGCAAACGCTTTTTTAAGCTTAATCTTATGTTTAGTACTTATTTTTAATGTACTTCATTATATTTTATTAGTCAATGTGTAGTCATCTGCTTGTAATAATCAAACTGTTATCAGTTAACTAAAACATTTTTAGTTTTGTAAGTTATTGATATAATAACAAATTCGATTTTTTCTTATCCTAATTATATATATATATTAAATTGAAAAATATAGGTATTTGTTTACTTAATTCTCCATTGTAAATCAATTTTATTTTATACATTATAACTTCTGTGAAGAAAGCACCTCTTTTCTCGTCTTATGGTGCTCACGCCTTTTATATAAATTGACTGTATGGTTGGCTTTTGATTTTTCCTTTATAATAGCTGTGACCCACATTATTTCAAAAGGCCGGTGCAAACTTCAAACTTCAAAATGAAAATACTTAAGTATTTAAAAAATAATGAAACTATCTGTTGAACTATTTTTGATTTTTAAATTAAAAGTAATTGGACTATACGTATTACTTCTTATTGATTTATAATTTTATTTTAATTCGCAGATGTACATTATAAATATATAGTTTGAGGAGTATTTTCTCCTAAACTTTAATATTTGATTTATAACACTATCAAATTTACATAAATAGACTTTATATAAATTACTTTGATCAATAAACAGATCATGATTTTATTAATAAAATGTTCCCTTTATTTCAATTATAATATTAAATATATATATATATAAATTTACCTAGGAAAAAACAAATATATGTGTTCGATATTGGACAAGACTTCATAAGATAATAACAATTTAAGCAAATATTCTAATTAAATGCAATATGTATTTTGAAAAAAAAATGAATATCAAAGTTTGTTAATCGCATATTAACATGGCGTAATGTTCGAATTTTTTAAATATGATTTCTTGACATAACTGGAGCTAATATTCCATATAACTACAATTGTAATATATGTACCTCTAGACTGTATACCTAAATAGTACGCGCAGCTCAGCATTCCTTACTGACATTAAAATGATCTATCAAAAACGTCAAAATTATTTGTCATCAAACGGGATTTGCTTCCTTTATTAAATGCTACTCTAAACAGCTGTTTGTAATCAATAGTATTTCAGTATGCTTCCATGCCAAAACGCATGAACCCCTCCCCTATTAATCGAGAGGCTAGTATTTTGAATAAGACGAAGGTGAAATTTTAGTAACCGATTTCGTTGATCTTATACATCAAAAATAAAAGCCCAGGAAATTAAAATGTTTGATTTATGTACACTGTGAAATCCAGCTGGTATAATCATGGGACAAGCATATGGCACAGCTACCAATACCGATTTATGCATCCTCAAAGACACATATTTTGCTTGATTTATTTGATTGAATACTATTTTGGAGGATTTATTTCGATTTATGGTACCATAGATAAATGAAAATAATTTAGAAGCAGATTATCCTGTTTCGATTGAAGAATTTTGTCAATCGTTTCATATCCAAATGCCAGATTCGTTTATGGTGCTCATAAGTAGCATGCAGAGTATCAAACCTTGGTCCTCACAGTTATAAGGATCCTATTTTGAAATAAGCAAATATTGGATTATCAGATAAGAAATGATAATTTTTAAATTAAGGTATTTGATTTGCTAAACTGAATAATATTTTACATTGCGTTATTATGTGATTACCCAATTTTTGGCTATTCTGTCGAAAAATGTTTGTGTGTAGCTGTTATGTAAAATAAAAGTCTTGTATGCTAAGTTGTAAATTTAAAATTGTTTGTGTGATATACATAGTTGTGGGTGCCTAATTGTAGTATTTTAGCTGACTGATTTTTTTGTAAATATTCCTTATTCTTTAAAATAATCATTTGGAATTATTTTTCTCTGAAAAGAATGAATTTGTCCGCTCTTAAAAAATATTATTTCAATTTATTCGTAATTTCTCTTTTTTTAAATGTAATCATTATTTATTGTATAAATACCAAAATTGCCTTTTGAGTCTTCTTTTGTGTCGATTTTATCCTTAATTATAGCAATATAATGTAATAGGCTAAAGATTGCGGTGAATATTTAGATTCTTATTACGAAATTCAAGATTGGAGTAAATTATATAAAAAATTGATCACTATACAAACATGATTATTAAAAAGTGTATATATTTGCAATTAAATTTTTTAAATACCTATTATATAATATTTTAAATGATAAATGATAAATACTATAAAAATAATAGTGAAACTTATTTATACGTAACTGTAACTAAAAATGACAACTTCCATTGATAATTTCTGAGGACATTAATAAGAGGACAATTTTGGACTATTTTTCACCTTTATGTCCCAAAAGGTGTCATGGTGATTTTTGCTATGATGTCTTACACTGAATAATTAATTATATTATTATTATATAGTAGAATTAGATGGTTTCTATATTTATAATATGTAAATTAGAAAATCGACTTTTAATTTCCACACTGGCATTGCTTTTGCGAATAAAGTTTTGATGCCCTTATTAACAATTTATGACATTTGCATGAGACAACTCCATTGTATTAACTATCCATTAGGTAATAAAACATTTTAAGTCAATTGTTTTAAATAAATTATGCCTTTATATAGTAATTAGGTATATTATTTCTCAAATATATGTTTATAGATAACTTACTATATACATAAGTCCATTAAGTCCGTATGTGTACATATACATATATATGCAAATTTATTTTTAATTAAGTACGAAGCGAATTCTACTATGAATGAACGATTTCATGTATTTATTTGATCCCTTAGAAGTATTATCCACTTAAGTTTTTTAATGTAAATTAACTGCATATACATAGAATGCCTAATTGATATACTAACAACGGGCCAATACTTCCATTAAGTACTATTTGGTGAGTGAATTGTTATATTATATACATTACTTCTGGAAGATACCAGCCTTTTACAGAGTAGGTAATTTATACCTTGAAGCTCAGTACCAGTAGCCTGGTTTTAGTACTAATGCCGGAGACAGAAATACAACTATATCAACGTCTAAACTTACTTTGTCTTGTAAGCCCGGTAGACCCTCTTGAGGGGAGTCTTAACTCAGATTTTATGCTCCGCCCAGTTCAGCCCTTATTTCATTTTACTTTAATGATGACATAAAAAGGCTCGGGTATCTATGACTCTTTTTGACGACGGCTTATAACTTAATGCTTAGGAAAGGTTAACTTCCTCCTCTACAATTCAGTGCAGTGTACAAAGAAGTGTTGGTGTGAGTTAGTATGGGGAGTACAGTGTGTAAGTATCTTAACTACCATTATCGTATAGCATACGAAAATGGTTGATCGTGCAGAGATCCTCGTTAAACAGGGTCTTCCACAGGATCAAGTATAGTAATTTGACTATCAGTCACGAAATTATTGTAGAGCCTACTTTCATCCAGATCCACCAATATAGCTGCTTCAGTTTAAATTTTTTCATTCAATCAGATTATTTACATACCCTGTAAAGGATAACTCAGGACTGTATGTAAAATATATATAATGAAATGTTCTTTATATATGAACTATTATTTTTTAAAGGTATTCATTAAAGAAAATCGAAATATTACACCCGAAAGGAATTTTTATGTCAATTAGAAAGTATTAAAATTGATAAGTGCATCGCTATTTAAGGAAACAGACAATAGTTTCAAGATATTTGTAAAAATTCCATATTACCTTTGTAAATATCAGCAAATTTATTCGCTATGAATAATTTGAGCATGTTTATATATCATTTTAGTATGGCTTCCTAATTATCAATTTTATGTTATCAATAATGATCGAATTTTTACACCTACACCAGAATTTAACGTCCTAGGAACATTACACGGTACTTTTATGAATATGATCCTATATTAGTATATATCTATTTTGATTATTTAAGACACATTTAATTAAACTTTCTAAAAATGTAAGAATGTTATTACATAAAAATAGTCATTACTCATTATTTATATATAGTTATATTTTTATAATTATATTATTATTACTCATTACTAAAAGTGTTAGATTAAACATGCAAAGGTAGAGCTCAACATGTAAAAGTAGAGCAACTCGGTATCAACTTCCCATCAACTCAAAATCAGTAGCTAATAACAACTATTTCAATGGTTATAATTTTTTAAAGTGTGTCCTATAAGTAAAACATTTTACTTTTAATTAATTATCTTTTCAATAGTTACATATAATATTATTAGTTATACAATTTATAACTCTGTTAAATGGTAATCAACGTGCTTTTATTACTCTAAAACTATGTATATATCATTGTTTTATAATAAAATCACTTGATTGTGTATAACTAATGCATCTAATATATTCAATAATTATTATGCATTAGGGAAATTCTTGGGAATAGTTATGAAAATAAGTGGAAAGTTGCATTTAAACAGCGTTAAACGGCAGTATGTAAGCAGTAGGTTAATAGAAATCTGAAATATCAACGTATATTAAGGTATATAGATTGGTTTATATAGCTTACATATTTAATAGTTTATTGATTTACTGTACCTACTAGTATATTACTGTTCATACGATGTATTTTTTAGTTTTTCAGTTGACAGAGATATATCAAAACGTCCTGTCCATTTAGAAAATATACCCAGGAAAAAAGTGTTTCTTTGATTTTTATAGCCCATTCATACATTAAACACTCCTGCAATTGTACTAAATGTATAAAGTACTGATAAAAACATATGTCAAAAATTCTCATAAATGTCTATTTTCGATGAAATTGCCTATTTAATGGATATTTCAGTCACATGTGAGTATAATTTAGAAAACAAATATTTGTTTATATATTTATTACTACCAGATACATTTATTATTATAATGTTTATAATTCATTATATGTATAAAGTTCCTACAGGGCATAATACACCACATATAATGAACTATTTGTTGCATCTACAAGACGGCTTCTTTAATTTACTAAAAAATTACCATAGTATATTAGTTGTCACATATCTTGTATATCATGATTATTGCTTTCGTAGGGTGTGCACGCCCAATATGTGCACAAGTTAAACGGGATGACTCGGCAAAAAGCAATGTGATGATAATGCACACAAATAATAAAAACTTGATGACTTATGTCAGTATAAAATATGTAGATTGTGTTTCTTTAGTACAGGCCCCAAAGTGTCTGACTATTGCTGGCATCATAGCTGAACACCGCTAGAGGCAGTGTTATTTGGTCTCTCTGATTCCGAGAAGTAGTGGCACATACGGGGATGATCCTGTGTGTTAAGTCGCGTGACACCTTGAAGTACTTCGTGACACAAACCAGCGTGACATAGGCCGGGTTGGGGGTGTAGGTATGTGTCGAAAAGCATGAAGCGACTAAAGAAGAGGAGAAGGGTATAGGGGAATCTAGTGACGAAAACAAGTGTTAAAAGAGGCACATTGTTACCAGTGTTACAACCAACAGAACATATTATATATATAATCTGTTAAATTGCCTTTGCACTCTCTATGACTAGAACTTAAAATTTGACAGAAATATAACGAATTGAAATTTATTCTATAATTTTGCTTCTAAAATGTTTTAAGATATACATTAGATGAAATTATAACCAGCTTATTTCTATTTTGCTAGAATTTTTTATAAACTCTAAGGTGTTTATTCCATACTTACCTACAAATTGTATAATTGTAGTTATAGACGAAATGAATATAAATAATAAGAGAATGAGTGGTTAAAAATCAATCCAGAGTGAGGAATCATTCAAAGTGACGCTATGCATTTTAAATAATTATTAGTTGAACGTAGAGTTGATGCTACATATATAGTACTTTCAAATGTGATAAGCACACTTATGTACATCTACATTTTGAAAATTATTTTGATATACATGCAATTAATACATTTATTGTATATTTTAATGCATTATATATGTGCACAAATTTCTTGTACCTCAAGAAAGTACAAGAAAGATGTAACTCACGTTACTATAAAAATGTCGGATTCATCTATAAAGCTGCTTCTCTGTTGTTATTCTGTATTTTATTTAATAAAAATAAATACGATATATGCTGTTCAGCTTCTTCAGACTTCATAATTTGTTCTATAGTGCTAATCTAGATGATATAATAATTAAATAATTCGCATATATATTATTATTATTATTACCCCTTTTATTATAATATAAATAACTCACACTGTGTTGATAGACGGAAGGTGTACTGTACCATAATACCGTTCTTAATCCGATGCCTACAATAGCGCCTTAGCCTTTATTTGATTTCATGAAATCGTTTTTGTCAGTCAGTTCAGTATTTAAAATGCACACAGAATTCATTTATCATAACTATATTAAAAATGTCAGAGATCCATTGAAAACGATTTTTATCCTCCCCCGCATATTATCCCGTTATAATATTATAATATTAAATATATAGAAAAATCTTATCTCCTTTATATAGTGAATTTGAGGTGTGTATTATATCTCTTCATGACGAAGAGCTGTCTCTCTTGGGAAATTAGGCATCCACCCGAGTACGCATATAAATAAACAGTTGGCAATCAAATCTTGACCAAGAAATCCGTTTCTTTGATTTACATTTTAGTTCTCTAAATATTAAATTAAAATTCGAAGATTTGGCGGCAACTTGCTTTATTATACTCCTTTGTTCACAGCTGTCCTGGAATGTTAGTTTTTTTAAACAAACTACCGTATATATTTATTAGAGTAGAAGTTAGGATTTAACTTTTTTGCACCTTTTTGCATGACATGTGGTAATGAAATTCCTTATTAATCTATTAATCAAGTGATTATATGGAATTACACATTTTCTATACACATTTAGTATCACGTTTAAGGTAAGTCAAGTGAATGAACATTATATTAAATTGGTTATTTCTAAATATGAGTAAATTTTTATTGTGAAAATTTGATTAATTAAAATATGTTATTAAAACAGTTAAATAGAATAATTTAAAAATAGTTTTTAAGTAACACCAACTTATTTGTTATATAACGTTAGACATTTTGAACATGTTTGTCTTTCTTGGCAATATCTCTCAATATCTCGCAATATATATATTAAATATATGAAACAGAACTCGTATCTTTGTTTGATCACATATTTGCCAAACTATCTTCTTTGCGATTTTCTATGCCTACTGTTGTTTTAAAATTGATGCAGTCCAAAAACTAGTTCAAAGATATAGATGTTATAATCGATATACACATATTATATGCAACAAATGTGAATACAGCTAATCAAGGATTCGACTTCTTCCTATATGCTAGTTAGAAACATGACTGAATGAGTTAATTTTTAACACGTTTTGCTTTTTCCAATTTTTCCTTTATTTGACGGCGTTTGTCTATCGAATAGTCGAAAAAATATGAGTATAGCAACTGATGCTAATAAGGATCATCAAATGTACAAGGATTCACGGGTCAAGACAATTATCTGATTGTATTTTTTATTTCTGTTATTTAACTGACTGGATATCTTTCACCTTTTTCAAATATATCTGTGCAGCTTGCCGTTGAGGTTTTAATCAGACGTCTCTTTCGAGTTTTATAAGAAAGTTGGACTAAATAATGAAATAGTTACACCTATTTATATAAAACTAAAAATTATAAAATCATGATATGATAGAGAAATAGATATTTTAATGGAATCTGTTTATTTACTATTGTATTTTAAATGTACATTATATTTAATGAATAGAAACTTAATTACAAATAAGGTTATTTGAGAACATGTTTTTACCTTTATCTAAGTACCCTTATGAAGCATTATATAACATCAATTGAATACACTAATTGATTCCTTTCCATTAATGGTAGTATTGCAGATAATTCAGTAATATTATTAATTTTTTCAAAATTAAATGTTAAAGTATGTTGTAGAATGTTGTATGTTAAATGTTATTTTTATAATGGTTGATTTTGATTCATTTACAAAAAAATCATTTGTCAATAAACACAAGCTGTAAAACGATACTTTCTTCAACATAATTGTATTTGGCTAAAAACTAATTTTGGATATACATATATTTGTTTAATAAGTTATTTTACAATTAAGAGTACTCAATATAGATTAGATACTTACTCTGGAAATGAGCATAACATGAAACTTTTCGTTTTCTATTTTTACTATTTCTTTACCACTCGATAAAATGTGAATAAAGTATTGTGTTATAATTAATTATAATAAAGAAAAATTATGTTTAAATAACTGAACCACGATTATTCGGAAATAAACAGCTTTATTTTATTCAGATGAATGTAATTATAGAAACTTTTAAAAGATAAAACAAGGATTTCATGAAATAAATTATAAAATCTATCTTCATTGTGTTTAACATGTTTTTATTTATAATTTAAAAAGATAATAAACGTGTACTATAAATTTCAAATCATTTTTTCTACTCTCAACTCTCCAAAAAAGATGCAGATGAAGGTTGTGACACCTAAAAGGACGACAAGTGTGTCAAAACCATTTGTTGATGCTCACAGATAATTAAATAAATGCTTGCGATAGTATATATATGTATGTATTTAAATATGAGTGAGAATGGTTATTATTCATTGCTTACCTCAGAGTGACCCAAAATAAACTGTCTCTGTACAACGTGATATAAAAAGGTTCTGTCTGTAACTATTCGTGATAAAATACTGAGCTAATTAAATCTGTCCAGAAAATATTTCAAAATTTCCAACTCGGCTATCTTTGCAGAGACATATGTAGATGCATTACTACAATTGTTAGGACTCAATTTTTCGAATAAGCTCACAAATATTGTAGCATAGGTATATATATATATATGTGTGTATATCTCATATAATATACTTTCAGCTTTCATACATGCTTTCTGAAGATTACTTTTCAAGTGCTTTATATTTGTATAATTTTTATTCTTTTACGCTTATATTAACTTGAAAGAATAACACTAATGTCATTAAAAATGGGATGGTTTGCGATAAAATAAGTATTATGTTATTAAAACATGTCTATTTTTTCATTACCTATTGTTTTAAATTTCTGTGTATAGAATCATATTCAATTTAGTGAAGTTAATATACATATAAAATAATGAATTGAGTCAAAAGAAATATTTCAATAGATTAAGAGTCGATAAAATAGGTTGTCGAAAGAAAAAAGACTGTAAGTATTACTAGGTCGTTGAAAAAGATTTAAAAAATGTAAAAATACAATAGTTCAAATTTTCTGCAAAGTAAACAATTTTAATGAAAGCATTGCCTCATCAATATTTAAATTAATAATTATTTTTATTATTCAGATGATATTATGTTTTAAGAGTATTATGTTTTAATTTTCGATCATTGTCTCAGTAAAGATATAAACCCTTTGCTTAGAAATTATCTAACGAAACTATTTCGAGGGAGACAAAGTATCAACTGTAGATTTTAATATATTTAGAAATGCAAATTTATTATGTAGTACAAATAAAATGCAATTGAATTACACTTATTCCAATACTTGATTCTATAGTGATCAAATTTGTGATCTATTAAATCTAAATGCATGACATGCTTCTGTGTAAATGCCTGAACAATTTACAGGCTGAAGACATTATGACGTTTGCGGCTGCTCTAACTGGAAAATATTTGTTTAATTTTGAGAAGTTATATACATATATGTTTTACATTGTTATTTATTAAGCATCTGTGGTTCTTTTTAGTTACACGATAATTCACAGGTTAATTTATCTCTAGATTACTTTCAGGTAATCATCCCTCATCAGTACCTAGCAGAAATCGAATTCGTAACTTTCAATCGGTTTATTATGCATACATAACAAGTCATTACCAAATAGCCATTACATCATTATCATTAGTCATAATATTCGAATTAATAATGCTTAATTATACACCAAGTTAAATTAATTGGAACAAATTTTAATTAGTAAATATATGTAGGAATATACGAAATTCCGCAAATATGTTATATCTCATCACAATAGTAATACTTAGTCTAGAAATATTAGAAAATAATACTTAACTACTCGCTTTGTTTACAGTATAAAATAATTTTAAAATTCATTCTTGCATAAACATTTTCAAAGTTAAAATCTTTTATTTTTCCATACACTTAAAGTTGCTCGTGATTTGGTGCTCTAATTCATGTGGTTAATTGATTTTTGCCGAACTGAGATAAAGGAGCTGATGTCCCTTTGCAGAGAGAAATAAATTTTAATTGTTCTTTGGAGATAAAGGCTATCGGTGAATGAAATCTTTTTCCAAATTGGAAATGTCGTTTTGCCGCTGAGAATTAAATATTTGATTTTCATTCTTTAGCACTTATTACTATAATTAAACATATCTGGTATATAGGCACAAAAAGAACCATTTTTAAAAGTACTTATGACATATATATCATGGGTTTAAATATAATCCAAATAATAAATTTACTAATAGTTTATTTTTATTCGTGACTATAAAATTTATGTTTTTTTATAGTGAAGTTAAATATCCTACGTATTTATATATGCACATATTTGTATGCAGCATTAGATATAAATATACCTACATATAACTTGAATTTTTAAAATGTTTAATATAATACACAAATAGTTATCTTGTTGTCAACTTCAGTTAAATATATTTCAATAAACTTGTTAATGTCAAAATACACAAACAAAAAATCCAGCTTTTTGATGTTGAATTATTACTGATTTACGACAACGTTTAATAGATGGAAGTGTTTCTTATTTTAGACAGATAAGGATGATGAATGAATGAATATTTGATAATTTTTTAAATATACGGATATAGATTTATGATTTACATAAATGTTAAATATTCAAAATCTTAATATTACTCGTATAGGAGTATTATATAAAAAAGAGTTCTTGGCAAATTATTCAGAATTGATTATTCTGAAAATATAGCATAATTTCGAATAAAATTAAGCATTGCAATAGGTTTTTTAAATAAATAATAATACTAACACAAACATCTACTAACATATATATGAATATATACAAAAAACATATAGTCTAACCATTACATTAAAGATATCTTTATTCCCATTAAGCTATTGAATATATAATATTTAAAAAATTCATTTATTTATTTGTTTAAGTAAAAATATATTTCTTAGAATACAAAAACAGTTTTTAAATTTCTTATCGTTTTGTTGTTTTTATATTATACTTATATCTCTATTGGTATAAATATTTCATAATATTTCTTTCAATATAAGCGAAATAAAACTTTAAATTTATTTCTATAAATTTTTATTTAATATACTAGTCAGAAAAATTTGTACATATTTAAGCAGTCTGCAAAAAAACTGTTAATAGCTGCAAATATTTGTTAACAAATATAATTGTTTACAACCATGACAGCTTATGCATAAATAAATAATAAAAATATATATTCCAAAATAAGTAGAAACCATACCTTATCTAAATAAGTAGATATTTACTAATGAACTTTTATCAACAAAGTATTTTAGCGATAAAATAAAATACTGTAGATAAATAAAAACAAATATCTATTATGTTTCTGCGCTAAAGTAAACCTTTATTTACTCATTTTATTGGCAAGGGTTTGTGGTGTATCAACAATATCCGCCAATATGATGCTCGAAATTAAACAAAGGTGACACACTTTTAGAATAATAAGTGATGGAGACCAGATTAAATACATATATTTCTTTCTTGTAGTTGCTTTCCTTATTTTCAATGTCTCAACAAGTCTTGTGAGACGCAAAAAAGGCTCGTTCATAGACAACTAACTTAAAAGTTTAGTTTATTACTGTTATCAATCTATTTAATATGTTATAATTATTGCCTAAATTAAGAACAAAATCAAATATTATATCAAGAAACCTCAATTATTCAAGCTCGCTGTATATAATCAAGTGCACGCTATATCGATGATTAAGAAACAATGACTTTATTTTAATTATTTAGAGATTTTAAATAAAATATTTGCTTTAAAATATCAACTGAAACTATTAAGTATAACTGCGAATATAAATATTTTTGCATTACTCGTTTTTCAATCAAGAGAATATTATTTATTTAAGCGTTTAAATTGTATAATAAACGCTTAAATTATTTTAATAAATGATGTCACTAAAATGTATTAGTTTTATTCATTTATGTTTGCCCGTAAATTTTTTTGCGAAAGATAGCAACAAAGAAGCCATACTTTTCCCTTAAATTCATAAAATGAAACAATACATTGGTCCATAGTTACTTTATCTATCATTCATTTCATTTGTGCAATAGCAATATCTGAATATCGTGCTTTTGGTTATTATATATTATATATTAATATTGATTATTGGGTTAAAATAATGTGACAGGTTTAAAAAAGTAAGTAAATTGATTTCAATTTTTTAATAATAGTATGATGACATGCAATATTTGAGTGTAAAGGTAGAAGCGATGAAGATTAAATATTAATCAAATTAGAAATTGTAATAATTGTAAATTAACTGTTTAATGAATATCTAAAAAATTAAAAAGACTAAAAAACAATTAAAAAACAATAAAGAATTGCAATGAAAACGCTATCTTTAGAAATAAAATATGGTATATTAAAAGTTAAGGTACATTAAATATCACCAAGATACAAAGCATAGGTCCCCTTAACACTTTAAAATATAATTGATTTTTCTTTTATAAACCAGCAGCAATGTAATGCTCTTTTTATTCTTTGTATCAATTATAGATAATAATATTAGGTTTTGCAGATGGAACTGTTTCTATTTATGACCCACACTGCATTATACCTATAATCTCCGTTATCAGTTTTCACAAATATTTCCCTTCTCTAATTATTAGATTCATGGCAGTGACCCAACCAGTCAAATACTATCGGCACCGCAATTTTTCCCGGATCTACGTGACAATCGCGCTGACCTGGGTCATCTCCTTCGGAATTGCTCTCCCAATTGCATGTGGAATCAACTACAACACGAAGTTGCGTAGTCCCAACTCTTGCGCCTTTGTCAACGCCGAGTTCATAATCTGCTCCTCAATCGGGTCTTTTTATCTCCCTGCGCTAGCCATGCTGCTCATCTATTATCGCATCTTTCGCGTCATCTGGGAGCGCGCACAACTCAAGGTAAAGGCCGTTGGTGCGGACAAAAAGAAAAAGCGACTAGTGGCCAGTGCAAGCGGTAATGCAGGGGGTTGTGCTGGGGGCTGCGTCGGGGACAATACCACGCCGATTATCACAATAGCTGCAAGTGGTAGCTACTGTCAATACAGAGATACAATCCTGACGCAAGGGGGTGTAGCCCCCCCGATTATTGAGCCCGCGTCGATCAGTATTTCGGACTGTGGAAAAGGAGGTGGTGGACAATTCGACAACTCAGTAATACTCCCATTGACGCAGGTACAAACAGAATACGAAGAGGGGGAGAATTCGGGAGAGTCTTGTCTGGAGGTGGAATTAGTGGAGGAGAGTGATGATGAACGGGGACAGCGACATCTGGATGTGTCACCGCTCTCTAAGAGGGAGAAAGAATTGATGAATGGGCCAAAAGTAAGCATCTTTAGTTTATTTATGTGTTGGTTATAAAATGCGTTTTTACGTTGTTGTTTTTTAATGTACACGCGATTGTTTAGTGTCTACTTTCAATTGAGACGATTGTTAAATTATTTACACTCCGAAATATATATCTGAAAATGTAATATCCATTTTGAATAATACACATATAGCAAACAATTGTTTCAATTTTTATATCACCAAATCAGGCGTACCAAATGTAGAGAACCAAAGTTTGTTAATGTATAAATATTAAAAATTATTATTTCCACTCAAATGTTCCAATTTTTCTACCTACAATATAGCCCTATTATAAATTCTATAATCTTTATACGTATTGAAGATTACTTAAGGTTGTCAGCTAATCTTCAGGGAGGATTTTAAAACTAGATTTATACGTAATAAATTGAATCAATAAAAATATTTATAATCTTAAGTTGAATTGAATATTGATTAATCAGTTAATATTATTATAAACTTTAATGAATAAAGTGGAATTAAGAACTAAATATTGTTTATTGTTATTGTTTATCTATTTCTATATGGAATTGAGGCCACACTAAAGTAATTACATTCAAATTCAGCAATGCTACAAAAATCGTAACTCAATATATAGAAAAAAAAAATTAATTATCCCTTTCTTTTAAGAGTGTTTTTCTAGATAATAATTAAAATTTCAAATTAACCTAAATTAGAATTTTGATAATATTTTTTACTCACCAAAAAAAATTGCTAGAAAGTTGCCAATAGATTTATTGAAAAATAAAAATTATTATTTCAATTATAAATCAAATATAATATGTAAAGCGCCTTTATGACGTGCACTTAAAAATAAGAAAATATATGATGTTCTTTTATATTTTTATTGGTTTCAATTTTTTATATCAATAAATTATTCTCAATTTTGTTGCTTGTATTTGAGATAGATCTTCGGTAACATTTACAAAATAATTCATAGTTAAAATACTTAATATAGTTAAGTATTCATTACTTTACTATTATTCAATTTCTAATAATTTCAGATGCCTTGTTTGAATCAGCAATTATTGGTAGTGACCAATCACAATAAAAACAATAACAATATTTCCAATAAGAAGGTTATCAAAAGCAATAACAACAACGTTAATATCAACAGCACCAATATAAACAGTAATAGTCTACTCCATAGTAATGGCCACCTTAACAACAAGAACACCATCCATCCAGAATTGCCAGAAATAACCTCGTCAGCATCTGCCATAGTAAACAGATTTGAGACAATGAAGGATTTCCGCCAGCATCTCAAATTGCGAATCCGTCAAGCTAAATTGGAGCGAAACCGTGTGGATCGTAACCATTGGCGACCAAAATGTTTCAAGGTCAACCAACTGAAGGTCACTCTTTTTAAACTGCCGCAACGAGAAAAGGCTGAGAAGAGTGTTGCTAGAAAGGAGAAGAAGGCTACTAAAACACTTGCTATTGTCCTCGGTAAGTGAGCCATTTTTAATGTTTTTTTCGTCCTATAATTACGTGAATCGTTCTATTATAAATATATGTATACATCACAGCTGCTCTAGACGTAATAATAAAATTTAAACAGCTTCATAATGTTAAAAAATGATCATCTATATATATTACTGAACCTAAAGTTCAGGTAACAGAAGCACTGTATTGTGCCATAGTGTAGAATATGGATAGGTGTCATTATACTCAAAACACAAAATAAAATATACTTATTAAGCTCAGTTGTTGAGCACAAGTCATTAATTGCATGATAAAGTGTACTATGTTAGGTAGTAATTTGCCCAAAATAAATTTTAAAATATCATTAAACCAAAGATTTTAAATAATCTACAATCAAGAATTCTCAAAATTTTAGATGGGGCTCTTAATATTAATAATCTTAATTATTTGAAATGAATTCCCTGTATAGGCTAATCATTAGTACCTAAAGAAATGTTTGCCTAAGTTTTGGTATAAAAACCAGTCCAAATCATCTTGCACAGTTAAATGCAACAGATAGTTCAGTTTGTCCTTCCTGAGTAGTCTTACGCAATAGAAATTCTTCTTCGAAGTGTGTTTTCTTTTTTAGTGTGCATTTTTTATGGGGAAATATTTATGTGACTTTTGAAGTGTGTATTAATTTTCTGTAAAAGAAAAGGGGGGACATATTTTTGTTGTTCTATAAATTATTCTATATTACAATATATATTATTTTTTCGAAATATAAAATTGACCACACATAGGATAGCAGAAAGAGGAATAATTCTTATTCCATCTAGCTGTTCCATCTATCTATCTACATGTGATAAAATTAAGTATTGCAATTTATAAAAATCAAAGCCTTTTTATAAATCTCTTGTAATATTTACTATAACTTTGAAATCTTTGAAATTGATAGTATTTTTATTTTGAACTATATATTTACTAAACGTAATATTAGCACACTAATTATTTAAAATATAAATTTTTTAACCTTTCATAAAATTTCTATCTTATAGATTAAATTAGATAATTAGTGCTATTACACATTTGTGATAAATCGCATAATTTTTTTCAAAATATTTCAAAATAATATATTTTAAAATGTTTATTTTCAATAGTGCAGAATTCCAAAAAGAATGTAAATAAATATGAATGTATTGAAAAATAAATTTAGAATAATAAATGGCCTTTTAGATAAATAAAACACTTGTTTGGTCAAATATAAAAATGGAAAAATGCACAGAATGATCATTTGAAACTGTGCAACATAATGAAAACCCTCAAAAATTCAACATAATTATTTTAACATTACCTATCTTAAATAGATTAAAATTTCACACTGATTAAAATTAATCATTTATCACATTTTATATTTTTTAAAGTAAAAATAAAAATTTGAACAAGTCATCTGTTTATGAAATGTATGTATATAACATTAATTAACTGCTTCTACAGAGATTTTGTTTTACCCTTGATATAACGCTAAAACTTGTTTTGACACTGGTACATTGATGCCAGATTTGAATAAACTCTTTTTCTATTTCTCTCAATGGTAAGAATCAATGTTTGATCTTTGGTTCCACAAATTAATATCCTTCCCGAGAGTTTGACACGCGCCAGAATGTTTCGCATTGATATGATGATAAAACTTGATATCCTGTTTTCAATAAACGCTTGTAAACCACTTCACTGAAACTGATTCACATATTTCACCTATGCCGTGGACTTTTTGGTTTATTTACTTCTATTCGTGGTATGAGTTTTCATATCATTCGGAAAGGGAAATATCTATCGCTACCAAAATTTTCAATAAATAGGTAACTGACTTCCATAAAAATAATACACTTACAAATCGATCTCGTTCTGTCTATTTATATAAAACAATACTTTGATGACTACTTTTTTAGAAGATGATTAAATATTAGTAAATATCAGCTAATAATACGTAACATAGACTTTTCCTCGTAGGTATATAGGTATATTGAATATGCCATATATGATTTTTCACCACGTCAGCAGATTCCATTGAAATCAGCAGTAGGAATCGGTAGCTTGCAAATGTTAATTAAACAATAACATCTGATGATTTTATGAGGTAGCGTACACATTCAATACGCACAAAATCTACACGTAAAGGTAAAATACACATCCATTTTTAATGGTTCTCTCTCACAGATTTTTAAATATTTATAGATACTCATTTTTCTATATTAAATATACGTATTGTATATAGTAAGTATATCAAGCAGATTAGGTTTCCCAACTCTTAACATAATAATTAACTGTTTTTTGGTCTAAAACGCATGACGTGTTTTTATAAAATGTAAATATAGTTATAAATACATATTAACTTTATGAACATTTATAAAAAATATTGCTTAAAAAATTTTTGTACTTTTAACAGTAAATCAAATCCATTAATTTTATTTTAAGGAGTTAAGGAGTTAAGATATTCATATTTATTTTTATAAACAAGTTTTATTTCTTATCTTTTTAATAGACATTTGGAAAAAACATATTAAATACTATACAAGTCTTTTGTTTCAAGCTTAACTTTAAAATTTAATAATATATATGTAGTTTTACTAGTAGATAATAAAATGTTATTAGAGTTATTATTATTTTCAAGCTGCAAAAGGAAGTCATTGATAATTGACAATTCTTGTGGCATTTAAATAGCACAATCGAATCGGTTAATCTACATGTTTCCATGCATCTCTCACAAGTTCACGTTTGGAAAACAAGCTAGTTTTTCTCATGGAGTCCTAAATAATCGTATATATTATTTAGGAGTTATACATGCTTCTTCTTACCTATCTTGGACAAAACTTCAAGTAATATTTCACATTCTCAAACCTCGTGTTGCTTTTGTTTGTCGCTGAGTTTCCGCCTGGAATTGTCACACCTGGCTATCTCTTTGATAATTGCATAAACTGTAGGAAACTTTGTAATTGTCTGAATTTACACCTTCATAAACACATCCTCATTTATCACCTTTGTCAGCAAGGATTCCTTTGAATGTCTTTCTGATCCATGGCTTTTATAAAGTATCTCTGTTATTTCTCAATTATTTAGCTAGTTTTTTTTACTCTTCTTTTAAAATGAAGTGATTTCCTTCAATACGTGGATCAGTAGTTATATAATATTGACTATATATAAAGTACAATATTTTAATTTTAAAAATTATGACTAAATAAGCCAATGTTATTTTTGATTATTTATTTCGACTATTGTTTTTAACTGACATAAATAAATAATAGAAAACGATACATTGTAACAGTTTCTAATAAAGTATTAAATCCAATTTATAGTTACTACTGCCGCTTCAACGCATTTCTTTATATACCACCTTTTAAAAGAGCCCTGTTTTTGGAAATGTTATACAACTAATCAATATTTAATAACTGCATATATGACAAGTTTTAATCTACATAATGAGAAAGGAGCACTTTAATGAAGAAGTGTCATAATAAGATATTAAATGGAAGACATATTTGGACAATACTAAATCATGTAACAATTCTCCTTCCGTATATAAAACTTTCATTTTCTACTATTAAGCCTGTTAGATCATGTTATGGCCAGACTTATTCTCATGATAATAAGTCATATCGCCAACCTTATCGATTCTCACAGTGAGATAGTTATAGAATTAACTATACATTAATATGCATACACATCAGTTATATTAAAGAGAGTTCATTAAACATGCCAATGTTTATCAAATATGTAAACAACTTACCGACTTAGCTACATTCATTAAAGGTGTGTCTTTTTAATGGACCTTTTCAACAAAAATAATATTATAAAGATTATATAGAGTCAATATAGGAAATATTAAAAATTTGGAATTTGTTTCAGGATCAATGTAAAAGTCCTTACTACTATATGTAAATAGTTGTAGTCTGCTTTTATAAATGCAGTTATTTAACGCTCACAAATACCACAATGGAGTGTATAATTATTATTATATTTCTGTTTAATCATCTAATTGAATTAATCGATTTAAAAATTAAACAAAGATTTTTGCTTGAGCATTTTTATCAAATATATCGATGTACAATATTGTAAACCTGTTTATTAGAATTATTACTACATTTCTAAAGAAAATAGTAGCTTTATTGCATGCAACTAATCATTTAAATATCGGTCTTATATATAATTAGTATTAAATAAAAACCTAATTAAATTATTGTAAAAAAAATTATTTAAATATTGTGAAAGTTCACAACATAATTAAATCCTTTTGTGTACTCCATATTACAACGTATTACTCGGATCTCATAAAAATCTAGTCTAAACTATATATTGAAAAGGTTCAAAAAGAATAAATGTTGTCAAGTAAATATCTATATCTCAATCAGTCTTAAATTTACGATTAAGATGTAAATTAATAACTTTATTTAAATACGGAATAGTTAGGATTTTATACCATGTAAATACATTACTATAAGTTAACTGGGTAAATATCATTCAATTATAAATGATATAAATTAAAATATAAGATGAATAAGCAGTTTACTTTAAGTACATCTAGAGTAGCATAAAGAATAAAACAAACAGTCATCTCTATGTATGAATATTTAAATTAACTTTACTGTTATCTATATGTATTTAAGAAATAAATAGACATATTTTATTAATGCTACAATTAATTATAAATTAAGTATTAATTTATTGTATATATTTATCATTTCTCTATATAAGCTATACTATATGAATAAAAAATCTCTTTCTTCAACTATACAAATATTTCATTCGAGCATATAAAGAAAGAATGGTAAATGAAAACAATTGTACTTTTTCTGTTCTAAAAAACCTCACTGAAATCCAATTTAATCATAATAGGTGACCGACATTCAAGCTTTTGAAGACGAATAAAAAGTATAGATTAAAGTACAGTACTTATGTAAACTATGTATTAATTTTGGACGTGCATTATATGTCTGTATAATGTCAGCGCCGATTATAATTTGTCATTAACTGTTAGATATTTTTCCTTTACATATCACAATTAAATTTACTAAATCAATTCTCTGAGTATCAAAACAGTTTGTTGATTTTCTATATGGACTTTTAGAAAACTGTTGTAAAATTTCAGTTTTTTATCTATTTTATAAAAATGGAATTTTTATATGATATCAAAAAGCATACCTGTACTTTTATTTTAACCTTATAACTAAAACGGAAATGAGAAAGAGATTAAAAATAAATTATTATTGTAAATGAATAGAAATATCTAATTTTCTTTAAATTATCTGTACAGTTAATAAAAGCTAAATTCATAACTTTATTTTATTTATTATTTATTCTAAAATAATAGAAAATAAAATATTAAAATATTATTATTCTGAGACATGATATTTTGTCATTTAAAATAGTAGAATTCGCGCATAATATAGATATAAAACAAAAATTGGATTCAGAATTTTATCATTTTCGGCATATTTTCTCCACAACTATATCATAGAAAGCTTGTCGTGCAATAAATTAAATGGAGTAATTATACCGTCTCGTATTGAGGATTCCAGAATCCACAAAGGTCAAAAATGTTTCTCACATTTGCCAACTGAATGCGTGACAGCCTTGTGTATTATACTAAATGTAACCTAATGTAAGTTTTTAAGGAAAGTTTGATGAGCTCTTACTCACTCTTATTTTAGTTCAAAACTTTTTATATACGTTTTAAACTATGTCATATTGAAATTAGTAGTAAAACAATAATTAAATATATATTCAGTGCGTCCGATATGTTCTTATTATCATTTTTTATTTCAGACGTTTAACCGCTGTTATTAATGATTAACGTCATTTAAATTAGATTTCAGTTGATCTAGCTGATATAACAATTCTTTGGGTATGGCTTTAATGTCTGCAGTGAGGCGTTTACCAATTTTTCAGCTGACAAAAATGCCTTATGTTTGAATTTTGTCCTCAGGTGCGCATTTATTCAGCGGTCTAAAAGGTTAAAATCAAGTGAATAAGGAGCCCAATAAACATTTCAAATTTTTCTGAAGGCCGTGAACTTATTTGTTTCTTGTGATGCATGAAGGTGAGCATTGTCATACTTCAAACTGAGGATTGGTTATCTGAGGTCGTGGAATTAATAGTATGACACGGAACACATCGAGCAAGCCAAATCTTGTTTTCTTGTTTGGGTAGACTGGCAATGAATCTTTCCTCTTCTGAAGTCATCGTGCAGAATTGTTACAAAGTATATGTATATGCATTAACAATATCAATGAAGTTATAAATTATTTCTTTAATAGATTCGCAATTTACGTCATGTAATCTATTTCGGTGTCAATATTATGTCGGCAAGTGGCAACATTATAAAGTTGATATGTAAAACAACACTGAAACAAATGAGCATGTATGATTCATGAATATGTACACAATATACATAAATATTTGGGCCCTTGCAACAATTTGTGTAGTAATAGACTATCAAGTATAATGGCAGATATAGAATATATTGTGAGAATGTTATTTTATGATAAGATAAGATAAGATAGGATAAGATAAGATAAGATAAGATAAGATAAGATAAGATAAGATAAGATAAGATAAGATAAGATAAGATAAGATAAGATAGGATAGGATAGGATAAGATAGGATAAGATAACATAAGATAAGATAAGATAAGATAAGGTAAGACAGGATAAGATAAGATAAGATAAGATAATCTTTATTTTCAGAATTGACATACGCAGAAAAGAGAGCGTTGATGTGAGCGTTGATGCTATAATATATGGTACATTTATTTCTATATTTTAATAGTTTCGATACATGTTTCGTTTAGTTATCTGCCATACTTATAGTTATTAGTACAAAAATTGTCGTATTTCATTGGTCATCTAGGACACTTTCGTCAGTGTCCAAAGTGTACATATGTATATGACTCATAGTATCTACATCATGTTTGTTTGTTTCACAGGGCTGTTATACATAACAATATATATAACAATGTAGTGTGGTGATAAATAATATACAATATTTATTTTTAAATGTTTATCAGAGAGAAATTATTAAATAAATTCATAAATATTAACAATGTCTTAAACTATAAACTCAAATACATCTATTTTTTATAGTTTCAATGTTGATTTGTTTAACTTTAGTGACTGATTTATCATGATTTTAATTCAACATGAATTAAAAATCCTTCAATATGAATTTTGAAAACTTATTGTTATTTGTTGAATATCGTTACCATTGCTTAATATATTTATATTTATAACATCAATATATTGTATTGCAAAATAATTATTCCCTAGATGTTTACTTATATACTATGAACTGCTTTCAACTTCTAAAAGATATTATTTGACTTTCGACCTCAGCTCGTAATTTTAAGAGAACTATCTTATTAGGCGAAATGAAATCGATTGCGGAAAAGTTCTGTTGTAAGGCGAAATAGGATGAAACCTTAAAGTGTCGGAATTAACCATCCTTTTTCAAACGCATCCATTACAATCTCTTTTCAAAACTGTTGATGTTGTCAGCATTTCCTTTCATGGTTCATTTATCTCTCTCACTTCTCCTAACAATCCAGGTGTTTTCTTGCTATGTTGGCTTCCATACTTCACCATAAACGTCATCTACGGCTTCTCCCTCAAGTTCCCGGCTCTTGCAGAGTCTCCAGTCATGCGAATGGTTGACAGTGTCTACGGGTTCTTCACCTGGCTCGGGTATGTCAACTCTTTTCTCAATCCAGTCATTTACACGACCTTCAACGCCGAGTTTCGACGTGCGTTCAGCAAGCTTATCTGCCCTCCAAAGCGTAGAAGGGGTTGAGGAAAGTCAAACATTTTTGTACATTTCTTTCGTAGACCATATCGCCATAACTCATTTCACCCCAAATTATTTCGTCATATTATAGAATTTTGCCCTTTTAGTTGTGAATGGCATTAGCGCATAATATTCTAAAAACTAAAAATCGTCAGTTAAGTTACGGTGTAGAGTCTTATAATAATATACTATTGAGATTTAGGAAGATAAATAAAATGAGTAAAATGTTTAAGCATTATGATCAAATCGGCATTATTATTATAATTATTTTATTTTTTTATTTATTATTTAATCTCATAAAAAAAGATGTCTAGATTAACCTTTGACTCAATTTAGTACTGAGTAAGGCAATTTACTCTGACCTGCTATAGATTGTACAGCACGCACTCAACTAAAATTCTTATACGTTAAGAAATTCTCTTTGAGCAAAATAATTAAGCAAATTTCCTTAATTAAACCAGTGTAGGTATTACACTTCGGATATATATGTATAACTGTATAATTTAAAAATTAAAATATGGTGATTTCACTTTTGTGTGCATTCTGTTTGTTTAATTTTTGGAAATAATTCGAGTTTAGATGGCATAAGAATTATACAATTAACTCACAAATTAAATATCTTTATAATAATGGGAAAAAATTGAATAAATTTGAAGTTAAAATGTGTTAGTATAAGACTGCAAACTTTAAAAAAATTATTGCAGTAACTTTAATTTCTTATTGTGAGGTGTCATTATTTCAATAAAAGTGACAACTTTATTCCTTTTTAGTTACTTGAAAAATGTACTCAACATTTTTATGACATTTTTTATGTACACCGTTTCCTACTTTTTACATGTAAATTTTTTAATGCACAATCAGCTAATATATCAATGAATTCTGCTCTGTATATATAATACCAAGCATTCTGTATGTATGTGTATAATATTTGTAAATAAAAATTCCTTTCGGAATAAGTTGTCTGATATTTTTGTTTGAGATTAGCTCACTTTATAAATTAAATATTATCATTACTATATAAATTTATTTAGTATATGATATTGATTTGATTTGAGGAGATAATTGTTAAAATTCTACACATTACAAAATCTGTATTCTACAAGTCGATACATTTTGGAGTAAGTAAACTCTCAAAATATGTCTCTGATAAATCTATCTAATTACCATATTTAACTAATGATTGTAATGTCTTAGAATAAATAGAAATGGCAACGTTGAAAATGTTTATTTAGAATCATACAGTTAAATATTTTGAGATTTGTTTTCTGAGTGTGATGATATAATTACTGATAACACACGTTTTAAACCTTGTAATGAAATTTTAAAAATAGTCAGTCTAGTATCCTAGAAAGGATTAAAAAGAAATAATTGCGAGTACCTAAGCCTTTTTCATTCATAGCTGAAAGATTGGAGAATAAGCTTAGACGAATTTTAAAGCTTTTCAAAGAAATACAAAATTTGTATCGATCTAACGATTAAGCTTATTCCCACGCATAATTTCTTCAAAGTGTTAATAAAATTTAAAATATGGTCTATGACTAAACTTACATAGTTTAAACAAAAGTGCGAAGTTACCTATATTGTCTGACATATTTCATTTTAGAAGTGAGGAAATAAAATGGAGAGAACTACCTATCAACTAAGAACGTTGAAGAAAATAATTTCTATGATACATCATTATTTTGTGTATTATACCTAAAATAGCTAAATAGTCAATCTTTACATACCAATATTTTATTTAAACAAGAAAACATTTTAATATTTTAAATGTGGAAATGAAATAATTAGCTGAATAAAGTTTTGTTAAAGAAAGAAAGAGAGCCAACGTGATTACATTGACTACAGAAGAAGAGTTGTTAGAATTCGAGGATCAAGCGAACCTCGTCAGGTAATCAACAGCCTTATTTTTATTAGACTTGCATATTTTGTGCTGAGGGCAGGTTTCAGAGAAAGTATGACTTAATTTTTAGAGAACACAGTCAACTAAAGTTGGAGATAGAAAATGGTTAAGAATTCTTAAAATACACCGAAAGAGATAAAAAATAAATCACATAGCCTAACTAGAAGCAGACATAATCCGAAAACAACTTGCATATATATCCAAATGAAAATTTAAAAAGTATGCAGTTATACTCTATAATGAATACAGTAGACTTCGTCCTGAAACAGTTGGTTTAAAGAGAAATAATGTATTTTATTTAGCAATCATCAACAATTCATAAACGGATGTTTGACAAAAATCATCCGCACTCGGGACTTAAACAACTGAGGCAAAAGATCTACAAATCAGGTTTTTACACAAATACTAGCTTGTAAAGAAAAATCAGGAACAGGCTAATATCTTCAGAAATTCCATATAATGTCATGCGAAAAAATGTTGATCGATTGTCAGCTTCGGCTGACCAAGCATACATTGACTGAAACCTTCAAGGATAAAATATGTCAAGAATTCTTTAAACTGTTATTCAAGTTACAACAATTGAAACTGTATTTAATTATTACACTTTTACAAATTATTCAATGTTAAATGTTGGGGAAATTGATATGCATTTATTCTATTTAGTAGAATTAGCAAGCTAAGAACAAGAGCGTTAACGATTAGCTTGTAAGATGCTAGAACTCTTTAAATCATTAATGCTATAACATGCCTATTTTGATTGTAAATAAATCAAGCTAGAATGCATTAAAAATTTTAAATTTGATATAAACATAATCGTCAAGTGCTCGAAAAAAATTAACCTAAATTGAACTTTCAAAGGTTTATATACCTTATATATATTTTAAAAGGGATCAATTTTGATAAAAAGTGTTTCTTCTTTATATTATATATATACATATATATACGTATTTATAGACTTAAACATTTATTATTATTATGTATGTTATTTTCGTCAGACTAGTAGATTGATATTGGTGATTTATCCACTTATTTTATTAAATTGATCTTTGTATCAAAATTAATGGATTTTTTATTGGTAAAAGCTGTGTCATAGTCTACTAACAGTATGTTTCAAGCCCAAAGGAGACATGAAAACTACACATTATCAAGAAAGTCAGGTGATTAAGCCAAAACTTAACAATCATATTTAATTTTACTACGTTGATTGGCAAATAATTGAAAGTTTTCAACTGTGTAAATTACAAATCAAATGTTCAATAAATGACCAATATAACTTTCAACAAATGATCCATAATAGATTATATTAAATATTAAATATAATAATAAGAATATTATCCCCATTTGGGCTCCACCACCAGGGGCCCATCAGGCTTTAAATTATAAAATATATTTGGGTGGGGCCCACCAGGCTTTAAATTATAAAATATATTGACTAGATGCCCACCAGGCTTTAAATTATAAAATATATTGACTAGATGCCCACCAGGCTTTAAATTATAAAATATATTGACTAGA
>JAYRBW010142000.1:0-15021 GCA_036023295.1 Invenusta paracnida | reverse complement strand
AATTAGTCAAGGTGTTCAAAGTACTTACAGTTCATGTCGCGAAATCACAGAATTACACTTTTTTTGCCATTTACTAGGTAATTATGAACAACCCTGTATAGTAATAATGACTCTATTTAATGCCACAGTATTTTGTTTGTATATTATATATTAGTATTGTTTACATTAGAGGATATATTATACATTGATAAACTCGGAATATGAATAAAAAATGACAAATAGAGTTCTTGAAACAAGTTCGGTATAATATACTTATTATATAATAATAATAGTATTTTGCATGCTTTTTAACTTAAATGTATGCAGTTCTTAATAGAAAGATAAGAAATTATAACAATGATCACAATAAAAACAAAAGGAAAGAGCTTAGTGAAAAAATGTTTTTAAATTCATATGTATAATTGTTTTATGTAGTTCAAATTATGTAATTTCTACTGTGATATATTGCAAGTCTGTTAAGCGCATTTATTTTTGGTTATTAAATGATTGTATCATATTATAAACTTTTTCAGTTAATTTAAAATTTCTTCTAAATCTATAATAAAATAAAATAGTATATTTAGTGTAGGTTGTAATTTATCAACTTCACCTAATTAATATACTCACAACATTGTTTCATTTGCACTGCAGAAATTTTAAATTACAATATTGCCTTTTTACGTTCTGTTATTGTGCAAATAATGTAATCTCATATTTATGTTATATTATATTTGATTATTTTGTGAACACACGTTTTGCTGACAAATTGCAATTAAAGTGAAGTATTGAAATATTAATATTGAATTTAAGTATATTTTAAATGTGCAATATGTTTGATGAATATGAAAACTAATAATAGTCATATTTCGTCATGAAATCATAAACTTAACTATAATAGAAATTGTTTTCTCAACAGTAATATATTATATATTATTATGTATACACTGTGTAAGATGATTTAAACTATGCATTCTTATTAGTAAAAAATAATGGGTTTTGTACTGTAGTGGTTCTCAGACAAAATCATTGTAATGCCTTAAAAATATACAATTATAAGTTTAATATTTAATTTATTGGAAGTTACTTAATTTTCTGATTTTCTGAAGATGCACCTGAACATTTTAAAGCTAATTATAGAAGGATTAACATCTAATATTAGTTATTAAGAAAATGAGACATAAATTTAGAGCTTTTTATTGCCTATCCAGACATCACACTTTCGCTCTATAATTCAAGAAAGATCTATTCATTATTGTTTTTGTATAAGTATGCAGGCATATAAAAATAACAGTAGATCAGAAGTTAGTTTAAGAATTCATTAAACGGTATTTCAGGTAACTCGTGTTAGTAAAAATTAGGCTCCTTTCATACAAGTATCATATTTTTATATTTCTGTTGTCATGAAGAATTTAGACTATAATTATGTACATATCTGAGATTTTATCTCATGATTTATTTTAGTTAGTTATATTTTCTTTGTTATTATTGTCGTTTTCCCAAATTTACTCCCAACTTTAAAATATCTTTGACTTGGAACTGGAAAGGAAATACAGTTTATAAATTGAATATTTTTATCTAGGGTTTCGTTCAACCTTGTGTCATTTTTTTAGGGGCAACTCGGAAGATCAGTTTAAAAAAATGTGCATCTTTTTTTCCTCCATACTTTCTGTTGTTAATTAAACATTTCATTTTTGAAACTTTATTGAGAACGACAAGCCGATAAAAAGAGAGAGAGAGAGGCGGCAGTAGCAACAGTAATTTCATCCTATTTATATTCTGTCCTGAAATGACCGACTGAGCGACCAGATTTCGCTCTAACTTGGATTGACTTAACTTGGCGATGTAGTTACAAACTCTTTGTTGCCTACTCTCAAAGGAAAAGATAGAGAAAGCTTCTGATAAGAAAGTGACTAGCCGGAATAATTTCTCGGTTTAATGGACTCCTAATTACCCCTGACCCACTCTGACTCACTGAACCATTTTTTTCTTCTCCGTGTATTTAAGAAAGAGACTGTTGCTTCTCTGTAGAACGCGTCAATAGTAGATGACTTGTTTCTTGTGCAAATTATCAAAGAAACACAGGCAAGTAGCATTTATTATATCAGTCTCTGGCGCAAGAACGAATAGTTGAAATCACTCCTTGCAGGCAAATTTCGAATTCAACTAGAAGATTGGGAATCCTGAGAGTCCTATGGTATGCAACACGCATCAAGTTTTATCGCCTTCGTGGTGAATTATCTGTACAACACCTTTTATCGGTTATTCCTTCCCTCCCATTAGGATTGGAATATTAGTTAGGGGCTAACACTTGAATAATACATGACAAGTAGTTTTCTAATTATGATCGTAGTGATCTAGACCACGTGAATTTGCCCTAACTACACAGAACGGGCATTATTCATTCCATATCTCTCTTCCATATGAAATAATAGTTTTATTTGACGCTATGTTTCTAAGTTCTGAATTCTACTTTACAAGAAATTGTGACATAGTTTTTATTATATTTCTTCAATAGGTTTTTGTCGAGTCTGCCATCCTATTATTTTTAACCAACCGCCTTTAGCCTACGAATATACAGAAATTAATTATAATATATGCGCTCATCTAGATATCTCTAGATGTAGGTGTAGCTGTCTCCTGAAAGTTAGTAAACTAGACACTTTTTCGCTTCCCAGTGGACTTTCTTTCATTTTCTTTTATTTCCTTTTCTTTTCTTTTCTTTATTTCAATTTTTATTTTTAACAGTCAGTCAGGGATGAACAAGGCTGCACATAGAAAAAGACATAATAGGGAGGACAGGCTTGCTATTAATTATGTCTATTTTTCTTCGAGCTTTGTATTTTAAGCGACAATTTATAAAAACGTTCTTTCCATATCTGGAGATTCCTTAGTTGTGATTAATTTGTCGCTTTCCTTCTTCGTATATTCTACGTATATTTCGGTTTAAATTATCTTCCTTTTAGTTTGCACGATAAGACAATATTCATTTACAATACAGTATACACACAGCTATATCGATATATATATATTTTTTCACAAGCTTATTATTGTTTACAAAAATTTTGAAAGCAACCAGCTGTGATTTTTGTTGTCAATTTAAGCGGAGAATTGAAAATTATCCTTTTTTCAAGATATCTTCTGTAAAGCGATATATTCAATACAAAAGTAAAAAATATGTTAATATATTGATACTGTTCCATTGTAGACTCATTTTCGCCTCGTTTTCTTTTAACAACATTTAGAACAGTTGTCGGAAGTAAATGTAGTATGCTTTCATTTAAATGAAGTATTCGTTAAAAAGCACATAATAATTATAATAGACAGAATTTTATTTATTTTGTATACAGAATTCTTAGGCTATGTTTAAAAATTGAAATTTATTAACAAGAAACATTATAATATTTATTGTGTTACCTTTTTTTTCTCTTGTTTCGTATTTATTTGTCTGGATAATTTTGTATAGAAAAGGTTACACTTAACTATGGAAACATTGATATTTCTCTAATCTTTTAAAGCATTGAAGATTAATTGAATTATTGTGCAGGAAATTTAATGCATTTTTAATAAAATCCACATTTTAAATTATTTCATAATCCGAAATATTTCGTATTATTTCAGTAATGTATAAATACTTTCTATATGATACGTACCTACATATATTAATATACCTTCTGATTTATTTTCGTGAAAAGGATTTTTCTTGGACTTTAATACATTGGATTAATTTTTGGACATGTCAATAACGTTACAACTACTGTCGAGGCATTGATATAATTATTTTGTCTCGTAAAATGTATTTCTATTTATAATGCATTATAATTGTAGTGTCCTGTTTTTATTTTGATAGATACTGTATATAATTATGAACATATTTCGTATCTAATTTAATCTTTATTAATGGGTATATTTTTAGGGGAAACTATTTCAAACCTTACTTTTTTCAATAACATTAATTATTATCTTGTTCTTAATATGTGATACGTTTTATAATTGTATTTTGTTCTGATTTTTA
The DNA here is from genome assembly GCA_036023295.1 of Invenusta paracnida. Classification (NCBI taxonomy): domain Eukaryota; kingdom Metazoa; phylum Platyhelminthes; order Proseriata; family Coelogynoporidae; genus Invenusta; species Invenusta paracnida. Next base: position 11,030 of record JAYRBW010142000.1, on the reverse strand, counting down.
TTTTTAATTCTGGATTCCCAGAAGGTAGGTTGCTAGTCTCTTGGTTTTAATAATTTCTTGTTCTACATTATATATATTTTAAAAAGAAAATTTAGTATATAAATTCAATGTGAAATATTTTCATTTTACATTAAAAGACGTTGTCTAAATACCGGGGGAAATAGCATTATTAATAGAGCTGATCTCATTTACTATAGGTATATTTATTAAGGATGTCAAACTTTTTTTAATTTATAAATTATGACACTAATCAAATTGATCGATTTTATTAGACCTTTTTCAATGATACAGATAATTTCTGTCATTTATATGTGTATGTTATATTTAGTGTATATAGCTGTTAAAATATAAACTGAAAATTTTAAAAGCATTTTAGCTAATGTTTTTTGGGGCTCTGACTTTAGATGATGAGTGATAACGCAATTTATGGGCAAAGCTTCCTATAAATTGTCTGATATAACATAAACTCCTCTAATAATGGGTTTCAGTACTGGGAAGTAGTTATCTAATTTAGCCTAAAATTAAATCAAAAGTCAAAGTTTAATTCAATTAACAGAGCCTGGTCGTCATTGGTATCTTAGGGGCTTGTTAATAATTTTTTCCTCCCAAGCTTTTTTTAAACCAAAACACAAAACAAGTATGATGCCTGTATAACAACAACCCATTCCAATCTTTTGACTATTTTGGTCCTGTAACTTGCAGTGATTAGACAGAATATTAGCTGGCAACTAAATATTTTGTAGATATAAATAATATACTGAACCACCACTCTGTAGTGTAGCATTATTGAAGACATTTTTTGTACTGACTGACTCTGTCAACCCACACATTATAATAATATCAAAATGGTTATTAATAAAATCTGTATCGCTGATTTGAGGCTGTCAGCTTGTAACTACAGGTCTCATTAGAGTCTCATTAGCTAAAATTTCAATAATACTGGATCCACCGTTTTTAACTATTCAAAAGTGCCAAAATCATTAAAAGTATTAATTTAAAAACTATTTTTGCGAATATATATTTGTGGTGGCAATTTTAGCCCTAATTTAGAATTTCTACATTAAAGAATTATTTTAAATTAAATGTATTATTGCTAAATAATTATTATATAATATTTTTTATACCCGAGCTTTAGATATACATTACTTATGCAATCAGTATTAGGGTGGTATATATTAATATAGATATTTAGAAGACGATAATTTCGGAAGAAATGTAAGTGTGCTGTTTTTATCACTCATTTAAAGGTATGTAACGTTTATGTAAATATATACATATTATATCATCATCAGAAGTTTCATATTATGGGATGATATGGATTATGTTTGTAATATAAAATGATTTTGTTTACGTTTGAATTATTTCTTGTCTTCACAGGTAATAGCATATATATACCTCCTATATAGTATCTTCTATTAAATTAGAATGCAATTTTGATATGCTAAGTACTAGATTATTATCTAAAAATGACGATAAGAGAATATTATACATGTTTTTTCAGAGGTACTTTTAGTAAACATTTGCAGTATGTAGATTCTTCTTTTTAACGTGAAACGGTTCTATATATTTTGAACTTTCCGTCAACATTTGTAAATTTAATGTAAATAAATGACATTTTTGTTGATTATAGAAACTTCTGCATTGAGCGCTGTCATTCATTTAAGCTTTTGCTGGATTAAGCTGGTATAACATCGATTTAACAGACTACACAAACTTAATCCTTTTGCTTAAAGCTTCTCTAAAATGTTAAAATTAATGTGTTTTTATTAAACTGCTCTAACAGGATGCTAGTTTATAAATGTTTAGGATCATTTGCATGGTTATTAACAGTTAACATCAACTTTTTTCTATATATCAAAACAGATCAACATCTTATTAACCCAGTAAAGTCATGTTGACCAAATACGACCATGAAAAGCAGTTACTAAAGAGGTGTATTAGTTATGTTGAAGCCAGTATGTAGTTTGCTATTTTAATGAAATACTAAGTCAATTGCAAGTTAGTCATTTACGAATCTCAATATATTACTTGATAATGCAACTTTTCCGTAACAGTTGCATATTACAAGTATAATTCCTTAATTGACACTATACATGCTAATTGCCTATCGCAATATGAAATTAAGAGTATGATTATGTTTAATTTTAATATCTACCTTTTGATTTAGAAAGTAGACGACACGAATGTAAAGAATCATCAATATTCACACTCATGCAAAGAAACTTCACTATCAGAATCAATAATATCGCCGGTTTTCTGCTTAATTTACTTCAGTGTTTCTGTTGATAGCCACTACAAATTCAGTAGTTCTCTTGTTAATTGAGTTTTCATTTTGTATTTTAAAAATCCTCAAATTAAATTGTATTTTTATATAATTCCTAAGGTGAAAATTTATTATTTTATCTTCTCAGTTGTTGTTTTTTCCTTATGGGAATCATGTGATTTTCCCTGTGATCACCCTAAATAGTTATTTCTGATTAGATGATAGATCATATACCGCTGGTTAATATGTTTATATATATTATGTGGAGTGGCTTCGTTTCGATGACTACTTAAATTAATTTAAAGTAGTAGACACTTTAATATTCATTTTCAATTTTTAAATGTTTTAAATAAAACTTAATTAAGTTAATTTCTGTGATTGACCTTGCCTGTCAGCCCTCCACGGATGGCGGTCTACCGCGCCAGGTCGGCAACAAGACAGAGTGTTCCTTGCTCGGCTTCGTGAAGGCCATGGGCAAGAGCTACGAAGAGATCCGTCAGGAGTGGACAGAGGACCGTCTCTACAAGGTCTACACCTTCAACTCCGTCCGCAAGTCCATGAGCACTGTCATCTCCCATGACAACGAGACACGTTTCACCGTCTTCAGCAAGGGCGCCTCGGAGATGGTCCTCAAAAGGTGGGTATAGTGCCTCTATTTACTCTTCATTATATAATTACTTTTTTTAATAATTTTTAGTATCATTACACGTTACAATAACCGTGTTTCCCGTGATAGTTTCCGCAAAAATGAGAATATGTTTAGAAAACTTCTCCTTCACATACAAACAGGTGTAAATGGATTCTGGACAAGAACGGTCAACCCCGACCATTCACAGTTGAAGATCAGGATGAGGTTACCAAAACTGTGATCGAACCAATGGCTGCTGACGGTCTTAGGACCATCTGTGTCGCTTACAAATCCCTTGTTAAAGGTAACATGCACTATTCTACAGGACCTCACCGTTATTAAATGGTTGCACTGTGTTACCAGTTGTATACATAACTATAAGTAGAAAATTTATAAGTTTATGATAAGTAGGTTAATTTTAATAATAATAATATGTTTCTTGTAAACGATGGTCTTATAGGAACATTTCACCAGATAGGAATACAGGAATGGATTAAGGATGATAGCTTTTAGACGACTGCTCAATATTGTACATAAAAATAATCCGCTTATAATTTGTTAAGTGGCATAATTGGATCGAGTAAACAAAGACAACTGATCAATAATTCATCGGATATGATTCCCTGAAATGTAATGTATTTACAATGATTACCGTCCATTAATGGCGTTATAGGAAAGATTTGGGAAGCTGTTTCGAAAGATTAAAAACGGGGTGTTAGTTTAAAGTAGACACTTTAAAATTCTATTTTACGGTCAATTGCAAATTTTATCTTAAAAGTGTAAATACTTAAATTGTAAAGATTCCAAAATTTCGTTAACTTTCCTTTTTAAAATGCCTTATAATAAACGTCTTTAACAAATGATTAAGCGTTCCAGTTTCTTATAAGTTGGTTGTTGTTAAATGGAATATGTGATTGTAATGTATGTAATAATTTATTATTCGTCAATAAAATCGTATTCATTTGACAAAATAAGCCGTGACTAATAATGATAATAATAATTAATACGTATTTATTATGTACAATTATTCCATGGAGTTTTATCATTTATATTGTATGCAAAATATTGCGTAATACCACTACTTGTAATCAGCATTAAATTTAAATAGTATATTATCAAATAAATTGATAAACGATTAAAAGTCGATAGGTAGAGAATTACAATTTAAATAAAATGTTATATAACTTGCATTACACACATTTATGTGATCGATATTATTGAATATTCATTTAGATTCTATTCTATTTAATTTATAATATTAGAATTCAATATCTCAATAATGTTGTCAAATAATAGAAACAGTGAAAGATAAAACTCTTAACAAGTTTACTTGCTTGGCGCAATAAGTTTTCGAACTTAAAATAGTGGCTTTACGAACAGTGGGGTAAAAATATTAGCAATAAAGTAATATTATACATTATGTTACATTATGTATTATACATTATGTATTATGTATTTTAATAAAACCATATGTTTAGAGAAGTAGCAACAGAGAAAATAATAACATACTAAATTATATGAAAAATATGGTTTAATCTATTTATACCTTAGAATATTTTACTTCATATTGTGTTGCTTGACATATATATGTGTATATTAATTTGTATTACAAAAGCGAAGTAGTATTTAGCATACAGCAAACTGCATTCAATTGTAGTTAATAGTGGAGTGTCTGTATATCTATGCCTCTTTTACGATCATTTCGATTGCATTATTTATTGTTAACAAATGCAAACCTACTTTTCACGAAAAAATACAATCCACCCGATTTCATGTATAGATAAGTCAGCGAATGCAAACGACGAGACCTTTGCTTCGGCACCCAATTTCGAGGAAGAGGAGCATATCACGAGCAACCTTACCTGCCTCTGCATCGTGGGGATTGAGGACCCTGTACGGCCCGAGGTCCCTCTCGCTATCCGTCGTTGTCAACGGGCCGGTATCACTGTGCGCATGGTCACCGGAGACAACGTGAACACGGCGCGCTCCATCGCCATCAAATGCGGCATCATCCGACCCGGAGACGACTTCACGGTGATCGAGGGACGGGAGTTCAATAAGCGTATCCGAGACAAGCATACGGATGAAGTGCGCCAAGATCTCGTTGACAAAGTGTGGCCCAATCTTCGTGTCCTCGCTCGATCCTCGCCTCAGGTTTGTATCTGCTTTTCTCTCTATCACTTTTTATTGGGTTTTAAGTCAATACGTTTCTTGTTCATGTTTTTGTTAGCAACCGTTTAATCATAGTATTATGTACTTTGTATTTATCTTAAAATCAATTCCCAATCTACTTTATTGATTTTTACTGCTACTTTGAACACCAGTTTATTCTCATTTATCAGTTTTTATCCGAGTTAATTCCTATATGTCTAAACTTTCGTTTATTTTCTCCGTTCATTTGACATTTAATTAAAGAAAATACTTGCATTTCCATTATGATCACAGACATCTTATCTATATAACTCGTTCTTCTGTAGAGTTTCACAGTGTAATTTATCATCTGTCCGTTTGCCTTACCTTCAGACAAGACGAAGAATTTAACTCATCGATATCGAACCTTTAACTGCTTTTATTTACTAGAGGGTATGCAACAAATTGTAATTAAGTCAAGAATTCTAACTTACACAAGTATATTGATTCATTCAAGTCATTATCGTTATACATCTAGTAGCAATTTCTTTGTTTACTGTTGTGATAAATTTTAGATGACCAGGAATGAAATTTCCAACTTACAAAATGTAGAGAATAATATGTTTTGCAATGTGTTACCGAAACTGACGCTAAATATGGGCGATTCAGTGATTACCATTTTGTTGTTGTGATGTCTTATATAATCCGATCTATATGTTTATGATGCAATGTAAGAAATCTATGTTATATATATACTGATAAATATAATAATTAATAAAATCATATAATATAACAGTAAATTAGTTCATTAGTTCATCAATCTCTCTTCTATTTTGTAACATATAATGCCTTTTAACTTAGTACTCGTTTTAATTTGTACTTGTTACTTATTGTAATACATAACATATCGCATAGATTATAATCCAGTTTGAATTATATGATTAGGAATTAAGTCAGAGTTGTATATTTACCAATATATCTATGTGTTGTGTAAATGCATCTGAATCATAAATGATATTATAGTTATAAAATAGTGTTTATGATTTTTGGCTACTCGTTGTAAATATGAACTGCGTGGAAAAGTTACCATAATATTCTAACAAATATTTGGTTATTGTGATATTACTCTACTAAAATATTATCAAAGCTGATACTATTATTAAATCATTATTGACCTTCCACCAATTATTTGGTCGTAATACAGTATCATTATAATAATATGGGATTATTGGGGCTTTTAGTCTTAATTTATTACATGATACAATATATTCGATAATGATTAGTCATTAACGCGTGCTTTCAGAATTTAATTCTCGCAATTAATCAATTATTTTATCTGCGTAAATTGCAGATAACTGTATCATTATTTGCATAAATAAAATATAAAATTTATATTTGTAATAGCTTAAAACCAATTTATTGATCTAAAAGAACTAAGCACAAAATGTATGCATATTTAAGCAAATGATACAGTGTGTAACCTTTCTACCTTTCTGTACCGATAAAGATAAAGGCTATATTTCTCAATTCTTCATAAAGGGATATTAGTTAAATTATTGATCTTGAATATTATAAATGTAGCACTCGACTTTTCTCATATATAATAATAATATTATATCCTTATATAAATGTATATACATAAAAATTACAGAGTAAAATAGAATATTTTTTAGATTATTAACGAATAATATCTCATTTAGGCTTGTTCTATAATAATTGATATCTTGCTGAATTATGGACTACGGCCAACATCCGTTTAGTAGTAGCGAATGCTCGTACAGTAACGCTATTAATGGTCAAATTTTAATTTAGAAAGTTATAAGATAATTATAATTTTGTGGCATAGAACTATCAATAAATGTTTAGCTTACTATTATTGTTTTGAGTAAAGTCTTTCTTGTAACTTTATATAATGCTACTACTCATAATTTTAGCATTAATTTGGTATATTTGTGTAAGACGTCGTTTAGTTTCGGGACTCTTTAACTTAATATAATTAATACTTTTTATAATATATACATTTATTGCAATTCTAAATTTGAATTAATTCCTTATATCAATTATATATTATTATTAATACTTGACTTTGTTTCCCAGTAAATTAGGTTATTAGATTTCTTTCACTGTGAATAGTTTAATAACATTTTGAAATGCACAAAAACTCTAAAAGACCTCATTAAAATGATTTCATATTTTACCCTTTTAAACGAATAAAACTTACTGGATCGAAATATATTATTGTATTTTATTTCATTCTAAATTGTATTTCTGTGATGTTTTTCTTTTACGTAGCTCATTCTATGTATCGATAAGTTACTCTTTTTTTTCTATTTTATTTAATTAAACGATGAACTTGTAATGGTGTTTACTGACAAAGCTATGATTTTGAGGGAGAAAAACTTGAGCTTCAAAAGATATCCACATTTTTTTTAAATAAAAGGGTTAATTATAATAATTTTTTCTTTTTGTTATTTTTTCTTTTATTTATAATAATATATTATTTATTAAAATCGGCAATTGAAATTTTTTTTTTCGTTGACTTTTTCGTCTTTGTTTCATAACTTGTCATTCCATCGGTTTTCGAATATCACTGACAGGGTGCATTTATGAATTAATGAGGTGATATATATTTGTGGGTCTCCCAATTAAGACGCGGGACTTTATATTATAGCTGATTTTTTCAAATTACTTAGTTAATAAAACGTGTTTTATTTTGAAAATATATCTACCTTAATTGGGGGCAAAATTACTGCTTTTGTAATACATATAATCTATGAATTGATTATATACTAAAGGACCTGTTTATAATAATAGCGATTTGAATACGTTCAAAATAAGTCTAATGTGACATAACTATCGGATTATATTATATATATATATATATTATTTTACTAAACCAAACCTACCTTGCGTCAATCTTGATAACATAAGGCAAAGGCTATTTCTCCTTCTTTATGTAAATATGTTTTTCATTAAACGACATAATGGGGGTATATTATACCTTGGACATTGGCTACAACCCTATATTTGTTGTCATTAGATTAGCTAACCTTTTCATTTAGAAAACTATTTTCTTGGGTTAAAATTATATGATAATCATTATAATATGTTGAATTTGATTGCTACTCATATTTTTCTTTGTGAAAGATCAATTTATGCTGCATGGTGTTTTGCATTGTAGTGTCTAAATATTGACACGATTACTGGTAAAGATAATTCTACTAGTTTAAGAATTTAATTTACAAAATAATGTAATCCATGTCGAATATGTTTGTAATATTATGTATGTTTCCTGTGCTTTTAACTAAAGATAATAAGAACATAATTGGAATAGTGAGGAAAATGAGTTGTCTTCAGCTGTCGCCTGTGCGCATGTTTTTTCCGCCAATATTGATTAATAATATTTTAAGCTTCCGTTCTCTTGTATGTACTTCCCAAAACTTAACTTATACACATTATTATAGGCAGACTATTGACTATAGTATAATACGCCTATAGGTAGATAGACATAGCTTAAGCCCTACTGTTGAGTTAGTTAGTTTTCATTATAATTTTCTTCCTCTGTAAATATATATTGAGAAAAATAAGGAGAGTTTGATACTTGAGCTCCAATGTTTTTCTTGATATTTCTTTCCCGTATATTTATAGTTTTATTATATATTCGTCGCAGTGTTTCGTTTTTTGTAACTTACCTCCCCTTCGTTTTGTTTTTGAAACATTTAATGATTTATTATTGAACCGAGTTAAGAATAAGAAAGAAGACTACAACTTGTCCAAATAACATGGGACGCTTGCTTTTTAGAAAGAAAAAATGCTTAACTTTGCTGCAATTCTTTTAACTTTTATGTTCACTGTAACTTGCACATATGTTATCATTTTTATTATTTATTTTTAGAAATAGTTGAAGACTGTTTTGGTGGAATAGTATAACTGCATATATAGTTGTATTGCTGGAGAAAGTTAGCGAGAGAAAGTCTATTTCATCTGGTTATGCCTAGATTCAAATAAATTGGCATCCTTATATAAATAACTGTGTTGTCATGGCAGTTAACATCCTCCCCTCCCCATCGAAGATTTATTGAAGTTGACATAATTTCATTCAACAGCTCTATATTATTATAACATAATATTATGATATGCAATAGGTGGATAGGCCACCATGACACAATAATAAAAAGATTAATAACAGCTATCTTATTCCGATGATCGGCTATTAATTAAAGAGGGGACTTTAGAAGCAATTTATTGCATCGTAATGGCGATCATTATCTCCAGTTTTGCCGCAATCTTATATAGGTAGCATTTGCGTCCGAGTCGAGGTCTTATTAAAGGCATGTAAGCATTCCATAAACTTCATTTTAGAAGTAGAATATAAGTGTTATTACCAACAGCGTTGTCGGATTGAGTTTGTCTCCCAACTTTGTTGATCGTAGTCGTTGATTGTTAATATTTTAAGGGAATGTGACTACTATTTAAAGACTTTGGAATAATGCATAAATAATATTGTAGCATGTAAATATTACAGGTATCATATGCACAACCTGAAGAGTGAAAAAATATAAGGCTATTACTATTATTCATGTATTCATATACCGTATTGTTGCTTTTGTTGAATTTTATTCATGCAGTAAAATTCAGTTTTTTATTTAGTTGCAAATATCTTAATTTTCTTTATTAAATATTCATAACCAATATGATTGTAGTAATTTTTATTTGTATATATTTTCGATGTTTATTTTGTTGCATGACTTCGATTATTAGCTTTTTGTAACAATTAATTAATAATGAGTTCTTTATTATTTTTGCAATATGCACTACTGTCGTGAGTTTTTTTTTACTTAATTGAGGGTGGGCTTATATAATACAAAAGCTTGGTTTAATTTACAATGAATCTTTTCCAGTGTTTTGGCAAAAAAAATATTTTTTTGATTCTTAATTTTTAAATAAAATTTAACTTTGACTTTTCTACTTTCCATTTCTCTTTGTCACTTTTTACTTGATCAATATTCTATTTAAGTTATTTCTCTCCTGTTTATCATTAATTATAAATTCTATTAACCACCCATGCATTACCACACTACAGGATAAGTACAACCTGGTCTCGGGTATAATCGCGAGTCACGTGACCTCGAGTCGGGAAGTCGTGGCGGTAACAGGTGATGGCACAAACGATGGACCCGCCCTCAAAAAGGCCGATGTAGGCTTCGCTATGGGTATCGCGGGTACCGATGTGGCCAAGGAGGCCTCTGACATTATCCTCACTGACGACAACTTCTCGAGTATCGTCAAGGCCGTCATGTGGGGCCGCAATGTCTACGACTCTATCGCCAAGTTCCTCCAGTTCCAGTTGACGGTCAACGTCGTCGCCATTATTGTCGCCTTTACTGGCGCCTGCTTCATTTCCGTGAGTTCATCGAGACTCTAGTGTGTTTTAAGCTGTGTAATTTGCCATTTATTGGACAATAATCGATAATCATTTAGATAGAGATAGAATAAATGACAGAGATAGAATGCAATTTCGACTATTGACAATTATACTTATAATATTATGTACTTTTTTTATTATGAATTTATTTCATATCATTATTTTTTTAACTTTATTATATCTAACGAATAATTATACTTAAAAGGAAATGATCAATAATTTATAACATTAATAGAGAGACTGTCAGCTCAAAACTATATCAGTGTACTGTGGTTATTTGCATTATTTTAAACTTAAATAACTCAGGCAACGTAAATCTCCGGAATTCCGGAAATTTTGAAATCATTTTGATCATTCTTGAGATTCGTCCAAAAATACAAAAAAACAAGTAGGAGGGGGGGATAAGTTATACATACACTCAGAAAAGAAGACCTCGATATTAAAATGGATTTACAACAAAACCATTTGCGTAAATTTGTCAAAGAAATGAAAGGTGAAGTTATTTCCAAAGCTCAACGAAATCGAATTTTTATGGAAGCTGCTGCCAAAGCCAAGAAGAAATACGTCAAGAGAAACTTGAAGGA
>JAYRBW010141989.1:0-15021 GCA_036023295.1 Invenusta paracnida | reverse complement strand
CAGTGTCATTAAACATTTACTTTACCAATTTACCCAAACCATAACTTTTTAATTTATTATGCAAACACATAATGTATTATTTTTCTACACTGCACTGCATCAAAATGCAAGCAGTGGAAATAAATAAATAAACCATTTTATTTCATTTCATGCCCCAATAACAAATTTCGCTATATGTTTAACATATAGTATTTTATTGCTCACAACCTATATATTAAAAAAAAATAGACTAACCTCCATGAAAAACATTCCACTTGACTTTGCCACATCAATCATTTCTTTGGTATTTTTATAAGTCATGGATAGTGGTTTCTCGCATACAACGTGTTTCTTGTGCCTTAAAAAGAGAAGAGCTAACTTGTGGTGTTCGGGATGAATTGAACCAATATAAACAACATCTAAAATGCAAAAATTAAAGCATATAAAAAATTAATTATGTGCCAAATGTTTGTAGAAAATTTGCATTTATTTAAAAAATATAAGAAAAGTAATTCAACTTGTGTAGGAATGTATATCAGAGTATCATAGTATGTATGTGAGAATAGTGATCAAATTGAAATAATTTCATAAATACTGACCAACAGTCTCATCTTTCGCCAGTTCTTCATAAGATCCATAAAACTGAGGAATATTAAAACGATTGGCGAATTCCTTTGCTCTTTCGATACTGCGAGCTGCAACAGCGCTTACCTTTAGTAAAAAATTATCAAAAATTAAGTCAAAATGTGTTATAATTAATTATGCGTTACAATTATTGAAAATTATAATTAATAACTGAATTATGTTTAAAATACCATAATATAATGCTGATATAGTGTATGTTAATTGTAACATTGAATGCACAGAGTTTTTATTTATAACCAAACCAAACAAGCAATATTTATCACACCAAAGAAAATGACAAAATATAGTATGTAATATGAATAATAACGATTATCTTTTATTTCGGATAAATATAAAGCAATATTATTCATAAAATAATTAACCCTATAAAAATGTAACACAAAATAATTAATTCTTTTTTAATTCACAATAATTACATTTATACACTAAACTCAAAACAAACATGGACATTATTCATTATTGAATAATTATGTCTAATGTGTAACAATAACTATATTTAAATGGTATTCATGTTATTGACAAAAATATATGAATGTATATCTTTCCCATGTGAATTTTTAATAAATTTTAATCTATTCCGTTGACGGCTGTTTACAGTCATAAATGGTCTATTTTGTACCAGCATTTGAAGAACAGTAATATTCATGATTATGGTATAACACAACTGCATATGTTTTATATATTATAACCATGTTTAGAGGATTTAAAAAACTTTATAAAATACTCACTTGATTATTTTCCCTGCTTAATAATATTCCATTATTGAAGTCAGAAGAGATTAGACCTGCAGAGCAAATCCCCCATTTTAAAATCATGGTGTCTGAAAAGATGTTGTATATAAAAAGTTTCTTTAAATACATAATATGGGTATGTAAAATAATTAAATTAAAATATTAATAGACATTATCTACACAATGTAGACTATGTATTTAAATTAGTAATATAAATAAGGAATATTATTAAAATGATAAAATATTCTTACAATCATGTGTTTCTCATAAACATATATGAACAGCTGAATATTAAACATAATCAGCTGTACATTTGGGCTGTATAATTTGAATCTATATAGTCAGTCAAAAGTTTAAATACCCTTGTAATTAACCCTTCGTCCGTTGCGGAGGGGGATATATTTTATAATACGTTTAACCATTTCCCAGTGGAAATTCTATTTAATATTCGATTTAGATAGATACGAGTGTTTTAGTTACAGAATAAAAAATCAGAGTAATGCATTTCATCTTTCAAGCAATATCAACTTTTAAAAAGTAGTATAAATATATATATGTCTTATTTTAGGGGAGAATATTTTTTATTACTTTTAACCATTTATTAGTGGAAATTCTATGTAATAGTTTATTTTGTTAGGCAGAAGTGTTTTAGTTACAGAGTAAAAATTCAGATTTCATTTTTCAACCAAAATCCACTTTTGAAAAGTAATATTAAATATATACTTAAAAGTAGTATTAAATATATACTCTGCCCCCACCCCCCTTTTACGGAAAAAGGGGAGTATATATATGTAACCAAATATTACATACGAAATATTTTACTTACTCTTCAAATCACAAATAGTTCGATATTTTAAAGAAGTCAAGACCAAATTACTAAAAAATATCTACAGATTAACATACAGAAATGAAGCGAAATATTTGGGTTATAATTAATTATTATAAATAATAATATGCAAGGCAAAATTCGATTCATAATAAACATGTAAAATAAGTAAGAGGGTTTTTAAACTGTATTGTGTTAAATAAACTTGACTTTTAATATCATGTGCAATTTTGAAATAAATGGACAAATTTTGAGCTCAAACAAATATATATGAATACTATCGGAGCTATTTATCAATGAAGTTGATTTCTTAGTGATTGGTTGGTAAGATGGTGTGTTAAATCTTGAACGATTAACAACATTGTTTGATAGTTCCTTTAAATGGAATATATTTTGAAAGGTAACCAAATAACATTAACAATATTTGAAATTACACAGAATCTCAATATCTGACATGACATTAATATGAAGAGAGATTCTCTCCAAAATTTGAATAGGAGGGACACTAGAACTTAAGACTGGTACAGGTCATTCATCACAAGGAATATCCAGATTTCAAGAAGCTAACAGAGCAGTAACCCACATCTTCAGACACTCCAATGAACTACATTGCCATAACTCGGCACTGAAAGACGCAGACTCTCTTGAAACTTATTTAAAAAACCCAAAATAAAGCTAACTTTTGGAGGTGAGGTATGACTCTAAAGATGGTATGCAAGGAAAAATATACAAAAATCACGAAAAAACACTCGTTGAATAGTGGGGCTTTAAAATGATTTTCTATCCAGTTTATACATACCTATACCCATTTTTATTGCCAATAACTATATGTACTGTTTGGCAAAATATGTTGCAACACTGCATAGAACAACGGTAAAAACATTAAAAGAAAATTCATTTTATAAACTGTAAATATACCACTAAATATTTTGCATTTTATACAGAAAAATAGCCAACATTTCATTGATTTCATAATTTGTAAAAATCATTAAAAGATTTTCAAACAGTAGGTACTAAAGCCGTTAAAAAGTTGTTATCAAGTTAATAAAAGTATTTATAAAAGTATTTATTTTACACATGGGTACATAGATAAAATGAAGTTTCAGCTATGTTTAGGTATAAAAATATTATATTTATTACTAATTTACCGGTTATTTTTTAAATTGGTCATTTAACCTTGTAGGTATTTAAAGGTTTTCTGTGTAGCATTGTCAAATACATTTCAAATGGTGTATAGTTATGACTAGAGCTAACTATAATTTGCTGATTAATGATAACTCAATCACTCATTGGCATAAAAAAAAAATATTACATATAAGATGTATTTTTATCTGAACTTTATATAAACAATAAGTATTTCATAATTTTTAATCTCCACAAAAATATAGAGCATCTATTATAAAACAATACTTTATCGTAATTTATGTCCAATAAAATATAAATGTGTAATGGATATGTAGCAAAACATTACATTAATAATAGTTGCCTTTTAACTTTTGACTGACTATTTCTAGATTGATTAAAAAATAATTTTTAAGAATGCCCATTTAAATATTAAAATGAGTAAATAATATTTATTTAGATTGTATAGGTATTTAAAATGTTTCTTTCAATTAATACACAATATCTTAATAAAATAATTTAAAGTAGTAAAAATATTGTATAACATATCAAAAGTTTTTCAGATAATAGTAAATAATTAACAATACAGTATAATCAAACAATAATAAACTTTCAATGACCTGAAAAAATACATTATATTAGGAAATTTTAATAATTTTAAACAAATATTATCATAAATAATTTTGTATAGTATATTTTCTTTTTGGGCTTTCTTAACAATAAATAATGTAATATTTTCTTATCATTGGACATAATTAGTATATACATATATGTACATATATTAAAAAATTGGATTAATACTTGATATAACATACAATTTGTTACTCAATTTCAAACAAAATATTCATAGTTTTTAATACTTACTAAGTGTACTAATTCATGTACTGATAAAATGAATTAATAACACAAAGTATCAAATTCGTGTACTATTCCTACATTCCTAATTCCAGTATATATATATATTAATTAAAATCATTTATATTTACTGAGTACCCAGCTGTAGAACTAACAGAACTCTTTTGTCATTAGGAAGTACTAACTTAAGTCTTGTTCTGTTAGTAAAAATATATTATAGTTTTGCAAATAGAAGAAAAGCTATTATGAATGTACATGTGTTAGCATATCAACGATTGTATTTATGTCTAACACAAGCAAATTTCATTTCAAGTTACGATTTTGTAATTAGTCATTTATAATTGCAAAATGTAGTCTTTAATTTAAATATACAGCAAATATTGCATGACAATACATTATTAGTCTGTTTATCGAAATGTTCATTATAAGTAGGATATATATTGCACAGTAGAAATATATAAGTATTTACAAGGTCAGGGGTCAAGAAATTAATAAGGACTACTTCAAAATACTTACAGTATCTTAAAGTAGTCAATGGAATTTAGTCATAACATAAAGCAACATTAAAAATGAGTAGGAACAGATGATTAACTTTTTTAAAGCATGCACAGAACAGATGTGATTTACAATAATGAGTTACCAAATGCAAAATGCTAAGTAGAGATCACTATATATACTACAAAATATATATAATAAAATCTTACTCATAAGAAAGAAAGCAAATGCTCTATATATACACTTTGCAACTATGTCTGAAAATATTAAGGTTATGGTTGAGGGTTAGATGGTTTGCAAGCATATTGCCAGTTTACTATATGTCGGACTTATTAGAAAAAAATAAGTTTGTGAATGATAAAATAAATGGATAAGAATGATTAGAGCTCAATTAGAGCATTTTTATATTGTTTAAAGTAACAAGTGGGATAAAACTGAATAATGTATTACTACAAGGTGTCCATAAAGACAAGCAAGTTAGAATTTAAGTATGAGATTCAAAAATCTGCTATTGCATTAATAATATTTGAAAGGAATTGAATTGATCATTAAAATACTTCTACAAGTAGAACATTTTTGAAGCATTTGTACTAAATACAAATGTTTAAAAATCAAATTTATCAATATAATTATATTTTGTAAAAAGTTAATTTGGGACTTCTATAACTATATAATTAAATAGTTGAATTTAATAGTCAAACAATTGTATTTTTATAGCAGTTTGTTTTAAGTCGGTCGTATATTAAATAGATAGTAATATAAATATGTATGATTTTTATTAGTTGACACAATATTTATTAACTTAACAATGAAAATTACTCTAAACAACATTTCCTGAAAAATTCAATGTAAAAAGCTTCAAATCATAGAACTATCAAGTAAGGTTAATTTGGAGACTTACATAATTGAAATCATTAAAAACTATTTATAGTTTAATAATACAATCTAAAGCTAAATTGTGAGAGAAATAAATGTATTATACAAGAAAAATGTCAATAAGAGGTCATCCATAGTGTGCACGCATCAAGAGGGAGAGGGGTATAAGGCGAAATGCGTGCATTTGCGTGCAGGGGGAGGGGGTGTAAACAAAAGGCGTGTGCATATGTTGGTTTAATATCATAAATGTTATTTTGTTTAAATATACTATTTTAATTATAAACAATACGCACACACCGTAGAACTATAAATGTTTTAAAACGTGATTTTTTTGTAAGTTTTTATAATTTTTTCAATTTATATATTTATAATAATCATGTTTTATGAAATAATACGTTCTATTAATTAATTCGTTCTATAATGCTTCATTCAATTATTAAAAATAATAATTTATATGCAACTCGCTTAATTATTTGTGACTTTATACTATAGTGTGTTTCTGATTAACTAAGCATGGAGGGGGGTGGTGAAAGCGTGCAGGTGTGTGCAGGGGGAGGGGGTGTCCATAAAACCTTTAAAAAATGCGTGCACACTATATGGATGCCCCCTAACGACTCATACCTAAATGGTGATTTCAGAATTTTAATGTAACCCATATTTTTATGTAACTGATAACAATCTAATATGACATAAGAAATTAGGATTATATCACATGTTTTAATTTTCTCAGAAAAAAGTCAACATTCAAGGAACAATAATATAAGTGTCAAAAAAATAATTAACAAATAGAATGTTTTAAAAATCGCATTTGTTTTAACTTGTATAAAAAAACAGTGAATGTAAAATACGTATAAAAAATTTAATTACAAAAATCGATTGACAAATCATATATGAAATCAACAAATCTATCATCAATAATGAAGAAATCTAAAATTAATTAATTTTGGTAACATCGAAATCCTGATTAATAGTTTATCAATAAGAGTCTGAAATAAGGTTGATTAGTTTGCAAAGTGAACGCCCAGACGATGCAGCAAACTTTCCATGATTTCCATTATGAGAAGTGAGTCACTGTGGGGTACAAGGTCACTTTCAAGTTTGCCTGAAATTATGTACATATTTATAAATAATTACATACCTAATAATATTAACATTTTTTCATAAATTTCCGTAGTTGTTGCAAAACAATATAATTATGTAGTATATCGTACCGTAATTTTAGTGTAAAATGAATAAAAAATATGGATATATATATAGATTTATTATTTTAATCCAGAATCTAAGCACATGCTCGTGATTTTAATAACGTTAAAAAGAGCTAGTCAAAAATGGAAGGTACCTATTGACTTCCAAATACCTTTATATACAATTTACAAAAGGAGAAAGAAAGCAAATATCTAAAAATTGCACATTGTAAAGATAACATCATGCACTTTTCTTTCAAACAATCTTACTTCAGGTCTGTATCAAGCCACGTACAACACTACGTTTTTAAAGTGATACTTTTTATAAACTTGATTTGTTTTCTATACATGTGTATTATTTTCCTTTAAAATTAGTGAAAATACATTTTACAGAATCAAGCAGTTTTTTAAATATATATGTATCAAATTTTATAATTTACTGTTTGTTCATAATATTGTTCTATATAAATAATCACTCAATCAATTTAGCAAAAACAGTATTTAGTACACCTTTAAAGAAGTTGGGAAAATAAGGTCAAAAAGAAAATATCCTCAATTATTATACATATTTGATATACAAGTACAAATACGTCGAAATCCTTGTATTGTTTAAATATATTTAATATCACTAAATGCGTCGAAAAATTCTATGTTGCCAGCCCATAAAAAAAGAAATGATAATTTTAATTAGTTTGCTATATTTTTTATAAAACTCTATTAACTCGGTAACATAGGATTCCTCCCAGACGCAGATTTGCAGTTAAAATGATAGATTTCAATACTACGTTGTATAAGAATTACATATTTATATGACTGTCATCGATATTTTAGTTAGCCCATATAATGAAAATACGCTTTTATGGCCTAATAATATCAATAATGCTTTAGCCTGCTAATGATGAATATTCAGTTTAAATAGTTTATAAAATGTGCGCCGGAGCAAAAGTGCGAAAGATTACATATATAATATTTAGCAAATTTATTCCCGTAGCATAACGTTGATATAAAAAAAATATACGGAGACATGCTACTTAATTTTGAAAGATAAAAATAAATAATTAATTAAAGCCTTTATATATATTATATTATTTATTCCACAAGAACATTAAAAGCAACAATTCTAGGGTGATCAAATTAATATGAAATGAGTTTATACATTTTGTTAAAAAGAAATATGGCATTTTTTAATATTCAAAATATTAGAGAATAATATGTATAATTTATTATTAAATATACATTATAAACATGATATTATGACGTGATATGACATTATTACACAATGTAATAAATATGATGTTTTAATCTGTTTTATGATTGAATAACATGCTTTAAATCAGAATATTAATACTTTAACAAAGTTTTGCGTTTCTAGGTGATATATAATATTATCTAAATACAATTCGTTTTGTTGTGACTCATAATTCTGTGTTTTTATTATGTTAAACATTAATTGTATCCATATATTTAATAGTATATTTACATTTTAATAGTTGTAGTATTCTCAAATAAATAATGTTGAATACATTTAATACAAATCTCTATTTGACCAAAAACAGAAAAAGCGATTACGTCAGATATTGATGAAAAGATGATAATAGTGTTTACTACGTTATTTATTTTTAATTAATTATTACATTTTTAACTTTCAGGGGATATTTGTAAAATGCTACATTGCCCAACGAATATCCCGTCAATTGTAAAAATAATCATGATAACATTAGATTCACAGTAAAATTTTGATGTAGAATGCTAAATATAAATGCGCTGTGTATTCATTCAAACTAAATCTTATCAATTTATATCTTACAACGAAAGTCAAGTGGTTAAACCATAGTGCAACAATTTCAATAAAAATTGGAAAATGTTGATTTGTCAAAAAAATGTCAAGTTCTTATTTTGATAAAATGTACGAATTTCAATAATCAAGCGTTTACATCTGATTATGAGTTTCTGGTATGGGCTTCCCACACTTATTAAAACAATGAAATTATATTTTTTAATCATCTTCAGAAAGTTTTAAGACCGTTTTAAAAAGTTTTAATGACTCCTTTTTAAGACAAAACTAAAACGTTTCGCTTAAAACCAAACATAAACTCATCCAATGTGCAGAATAGAGCAAGTAGATTCAACAATAAAAAGCCATTTGATTTCAATCTCACCAGTCTCGATGCACTTGCGCACATGTTCAACTTCATACATCATTCCCGCTGAATTTGGGTAGTTGAACGGGCAAACAGACTCAGTTGGCAGGTCAAAGCGTCGGACTTGACCATTTACAGTCATCTCAGTTGGGCCGAACAAATTTTCGTTAATCTAAACAGAAGCAACAACTGCTTGGTATTTATATACTATGTTACGGTCACACCAAAATAATATGGTTGATATAATAAAATAATAATAAATACAGTGAAGTTTACTGTTGCATAACCTATAAATTTGGTACATTTATACTGAAACTTTACTAAGTCTAAATTATTATTTTTGATCTACTAAATCAGAAAGGGAAAAAATCGTAAACAATGTATAATAAAAGGCAAAGAGATTGTGTAAAATGAAATTGGTATAACCACATTATATGCTGGATATACTTAAAACACAAATATAATTATATAAAATCAATGGTAATTGTTTAGAAACCTCTTGGTATATTTATAAATATAAATAACTCATAGACAATGTGGAAGCGGTGATTTCTATCAAATCGGTTAGCAAATTATCTATTTTATATAATATTATGAAATTCAATCTCCAGAAAATATTAATTAAACAGTTAAGAAATAATTTTGAATATATTTCATTTGGTGATTTTTGCAATGTTTTACTATAATCTATGTACCTTTCTTTGTAAGTGAAAAAATATTAAACTATAATATATTCACAATTTTACAATCTCAGAGTAAAAAAGTGTTATGTCATGCTTTACGAAAAAATCAAAAGATTTCAAATAATAAAAACTAAAAAAATTAAAACATGATGAGCAAAATGCGAGGTTGACTTGTATAATAAACCTTTATTGAGCCAGCATCTCCATATATGGCCGCAGAAGAGCTCCCAGTACATTTGGAATGATAGCTGAGATAGGCCACTCGGTTCCCTTCAAAGTGAAGCGTTATATTTCCAGAAATATCCGTTCCAGCTGACAAATATATATGGCATTCATTGATTATGATATATGAATAATTACTGTGTAGCTTGACATGCAATTTCACAAATATAGCTAAATTTACGCGATGATACTGTAAATATCTAATGAACCCCTGACAGTTAACTACGCCGCCACCCAAAAAATTTAGCACTTACAGATATATTAATTTTGTTAGTTTAATTCTAAGATTAGCAGTAATTATTAATGGTTATATTACTCTATTAGATACTATATTACGTAATACAGGGCGATCGAGTAGTCACTCCGCAGTAGAAAAAATCCATGATTTTAAAAATTCTGCACCAGGTAGCGTATTGTAGGTAGGTATGTATCAATTATTGAAGTAAGGCGTAAGGTGCGCAATGCAATTAGGAAAGGATTGACCAATAGCAGCACTCAATCAATTTTTCTTCTTTCATTCTATAGAGGTGTCTGCCTGCCTCCTGCGTATCTTGAGACAGTTGGTGATTATTGATTGTCACATTTGAAAAAGGTGTTCTGAATAATGTTGTCCTTAAATGAGCGTGTTTTTTTAATTGAGTATGTCTTCAAAATGCGGATAAATATAGTGAAGCTGTTAGGGATGAATTCGAAAGAGTAAGACGTTTTCCGAATACACCACTACAACATCGTGACACGGGGCAAGATTCCGAGAAACTCCGAGAAATTCGCCAAGAAGTGAGCGGCCATCAGTGCTTTCTAAGTTAGCTGAGATTTCTGATAAATTACTGCGTAGTCCGACTAAGCCACTTCGTAAATTATCGCAACAGTGCGGAATCAGCTATGAGTCTGCTCAGAAGGCTGAAAGGAAAGAACTGAAGCTCTATCCTTACAAACTTCTGGCTGTTCATCAATTGAAGCCTGAAGATTTACAAAGGCGACTTAATTATTGCAACTGGTTTAAAAATTTTGTTACAACAAATGGCATCGATATTTTAAACAAAACTTATTACTCCGCGACGAAGCGTGGTTTCACCTATCGGGGTATGTTAATTCCCAAAACATGTGTATTTGGCACTTTGAAATCCCGAATTTCATTCGAGGAACCAGTACATTCTGCAAAGATAGGTATATGGGTTGTGATTTCCAGGAAGCGCATTATTGGACCCTTCTTCTTTACAGAAACAATTCATTCGGAAAGGTATTGTGAACAGATCTTATCACCATTCATTGAGGAATTACCTGTTGTAGAACTAAATTCAGCATATTTTCAGCAAGATGGTCCCACATCTCATACATCCAATTTTTCGATGAGTTATCTATGGGAGCATTTTGGTGAACGAATAATCTCAAAGGGCTTATAGCCACCATGGTCACCAGACCTCATACCGCCTGATTTTTTTCTGTGGAAGCTGCTAAGGATGAAGTCTACAAACGAAATCCACAAACTATTGAAGACTTAAAAAATTAGATAAGAAATTACATAATATCCATTCCAAGTTCAACTCTTATTTGCATTTTTGACAACATGATGAGAAGGACTGATATATGCTCACAACTAAATAGAAACCACTTTCAACATTTATTATAAGGTATGTTGTTTTATATTTATAACACACCCTATTTACATTACTGGATTACAATAATAAATAAGTGACTTAAACATTAGTTGTTTTTTTTTTCGTGCGGAGTGACTTCTCGATCGCCCTGGCAATCAGCGCGTTCATTGCATATCTCCGAAATTTTGCAAAAAAAAACAAGAGCAAATCTTTGCACATTTTGCACAGAACGAAATCCTTTAATATTTTCTAATTAGATTAAGAAGATCCTGAAGTTTATTATTCTATAATTTAAAAATTATAATAAAGTAGTCTATATGTAATAGCTGTTCAAAGTTAGTACCATAATTTTGCACTTTTACGAAATTCTGCACAAGTAACTATGTAAATATTTACATAGTTATTGAATATAGATATAATATTTTGAATATAGTATTATTTTGAAACGTAATCGATTAGTTTATTTATTAAATTCAGTTACAATTTATGCTCCTGTATATTTCATAACAAATATAAAGTAATATATCTGTATTTATATATAGTCATTTATTAAGCTTAATTTTCTGAATTAAAATATAGAAATGCTTATTTAATTGATATTTTGCAATAATTGGCCCAAAACTTATCTGCAATATTTTAATTTCAGTTAGTTTTCATATAAATAACAGGTCAATCAGTTTTAAAGTATACGTTATAAATGTGCAAAATAGCATTTTCAGTAGCATTGTCAAAGGCATTGAGTGAAGATATATACATATATATATATATAATGTATATATATACAGTAATACACCAATTTCAATTAATAATAACGATATTTTGTGCAAAACTTCTAAAATGTAATATTATAAATTTGGTTTCTACATGTTACTAGATGTAACCAAGGCTTGTGCAAAATTTCGTAGTAAATTTCCCTCGTCAAACTCATTTTAGAACATCCCTTTTAAATTCAATCAAGAGAAATTTGTGTGCAAAATATAGGAATAATTTCGAAAATAAGTTTTGCCAAAATTCCGTAAATGTGCAAAGAAAATTCCCCGTATATGCACAGAGCAATTTTCAGCCTAGACTAGTCTTGCTTCCAGTAGGTATAAGGCAAGCGGTATGCACAGAACTATTTTGGCTGTAGTCAGACTAGCAAATGACCAATTCATAGTCGGAGCAGTCTAGCGAGGATAAAAAGTATATATATCCTGCTCAGTATCTACGGGCGATTTGCTTTTCTATATTGTAGTATGTATATAATTATCAATGTATAAATAAAATAATTAAAAGTACAATGGATTACGAGCTACAAGTATATGCGACGCGTCATTTAAACAGAGAGAAAATTACGAGATAGATTAAATTCTTTTACATTTTACGACAATTTAGAAATTAAAAAATGATATCGATTTGACAGAGAAAATATATTAAACATCACTAATCTATGGCAACATAAATGTCAACATTTACACGAATATGTCCACATATTCACTATATTTTTACATTTTTGTTGTATGATCCTTCTCGGTCGCCATACTAATCGACCTCAACATTTATTAGTTAAAACTACACATCGAAATAAAAGCTTGCAACCATTCCAACAAGTTTGCCTCGCTATTCTTTTCAAGGTACCTATATGCTATTTGTTCGTTTTTATAAAACATGTCATTTGTAACACATATTAGATTTGTATTCAAACGTGTAGCCCTGGACATAGAGCTGTGTGCGTGCTTGAGCTAGATCACCTAACATTGCCTCTGGTCATTCCTGTATTATTGAAATATTTTTATACTTTTGTAATAGTATGTTAAATGTTATGTTTTTATGTGACGCCTAATTTTTTTCCCACGCACGTCCCTGAGCCACATCTCTTTTTCCTATTGTATTGGCGTGGCAATGAGTCATATAGTGCGTCTTCTAATTAAAAAATACTTCGTTTTTGTAAATATTATTATCAGTATTAGTATTTCTTCTAAATTATACTAAGTACAAAGATTATTATAATAATCTGTGTGCATTATTTATACGTTTCATTCAAATATTATTTGCGATTGTCTTATTTTAAAGAGCATGAAGAATATTTTCAAAGTATAAATACATGTGAATAACTTGTTAGAGCAGTATACTACATCAGCTTTAGTATCCATTGTTTTCAAAAAATATAAATGAAATACATTTTATGTACAGGTTTCAGAGTCAACAACTAATAAAAAAATAAATAAACCTACTATTTTATTATATATTATTAGGTATTTGTCATCGTCGTGTGATTAGTTTGATACCAAACACTAAACATGGTAAGTACACAATTTACGAACTTGTACAAATTTAATATAATGTAATAACTCCACACAATAAGTCATGCCAAATTTTTGGTATACATATTTGAATACATTTTAAATATATTTTTAATAGTTATTAGCAAATATATTTTAAGAATAAAAGTAACATTATGTGGGTACAATATAATAAATTTACATCACGTGAACTATAAATTAGCTATATACAATAAGATAAAAAGTTTGTGTATAAGCAGGATGAAAATTATGAGAATTAGTCAAATGAGTTATGTATTATTTCTTTTATTGGACAATTCCTATTATAAAAGTATGGTGTTTCATGTTATAAAACAATCCTTTTTTTGGAATATTTAAAATCGAATTTATGGTATACATAGGTACACTATATAGATAGTGTAGGAAAGTTTATTATATTTTACTATTCGCACATATTCAAAATAAAATAACTAATTGTCCGAGTAACTTAATTAAAATAAAATGTATAAATAAATTCGATTTTGCTAAATATTTACCTATTTAAATATAGTTTACTCAAGATATGACAGGGTAGTGGTAGTCATAAATATTACAGGTGGATGTTCTATTTTTATATCCAACTTCGAGTAACAGAACTGTATTATCTCAACCTAATTTATTCATGATAGTTTCAAGTAACGACCCCCTGGATTAATTCGCACAGTTAACTATCCACTGTAATAAATAGTTAGATAGAAAAAGACAGTAAAAAAAGAATCCAAGTCATCGAAATCCAGATGGGGGGACAATCCCCGGAGCACCAAAGAAAACTAGCCTATCATCTGACCGCCCATCAAAACCAAGCCGAACTCACACCCATTGGAAATAATTTCCCCTCAGGAAACGGGAAGACGGACAGCGACGATGGAGACCCCTGAGGAGACCACCACTGTTGTCGGTCGACCCACTACCTGGCACACACTTCAGTACAGAGCAATTGGGTTTTTAACAACCAGGTGTAGATGGCCGGCTTACTACACCTGGGTTCTTCAACAAGCCGGAGACATAGAATCCAACCCCGGTCCGTCTGGAAACAAAGGTATGAGAAACAGAAAAGGTAGAGAAAGAAAGAACAAACTGATAAATGATAGGAAGAACGGGTACACAAAGACGGAAGAACAAACCGAACGTAGAAAAAAAGCTAGAAGAGGCAAGAACCGACAAGGGGAGATTAAGATCATGAGCTGGAATGCGGAGGGCCTGAGAGGCAAGGTGAAAGAACTGGAGAGCAGGGCGGAAAGGGACAGAATCGACGTGATTGCAATCCAAGAAGCCCAGTTTACCAAGAAGGGTCCCCTAAGAATAGCTGGATACGAAGAACCACTTGTTGGAAGGCGGAAGAGAGGGAGAAAAAGGGACGGCCC
>JAYRBW010141978.1:0-15022 GCA_036023295.1 Invenusta paracnida | reverse complement strand
ATCTTATCTTATCTTATCTTATCTTATCTTATCTTATCTTATCTTATCTTATCTTATCTTATCTTATCTTATCTTATATTATATTATCTTATCTTCCATTATACATATTATATTTTATTTTACTTATATGCTTACGTTTTTTATTGAAATACATTTAATCAATTACTTGTTTCCTTATATTATTTTGCTTTCTCCGTTAATTCTACTTGAATGTCTATTTTGCCTTTTGTCTGTCATAATTTATATTTTCATGTAAGTTTAGAAATCATCTGATTGAACGTTGCCATGTTTCCTCTGAGTCTGCCCCTCCCAAAAACATGCTACATATCAATCTCCTTTCTCAGAGATTCATACAACCATGACAAGAACCGCTACACCAACATTTTGTGTCTGGATCAGAGCGCAGTACGGCTTCCCAATGGGAACTACATTCACGCCAACTGGGTGGACAGTTACCAAAAAAGGAACGTTTACATCTGTACGCAAGGTAAGCAACAGCTAAGTTCTCGAGGGTTTGTACAGAAGTACTTGTGAATAGTTTGTACAGAAGGATTTCATGCAGATCAGCAGTAATTCCTTCAGAGCCTCTTAAAAGTCAATCTATGAATTTGTTCTGACTTAACCCAATCCATTCTATGGAAGGTTCCGACTGTTTTCCAACTTACTTCTAGTGATAAAAGTTTGAATACTATGTATATTGAAATATACCTATATATCTATATTTTTTAATTGTATTTACAAATTGAAAAAATGAAACAAAATTGTAAAAAATGATTTTTTGTTGTTTTGAATATTTATTCAAAATTGTTAAAACATTTAGTACTAAGTGGCTATATATTTTATTGTCTGTATGTATAGGTGTGTGCATGCACAACGATATTATCAGGTATGCACATTACAGTATGTGTTTAACTATGCTTTATTGATTGAAAATTAGACGCAAATTAAAATATAGGAGCGATGCAATCTGGAGGGCTCTAGTTGGAAGCAAATGTGATGAGAAAGTTAATAAATGTTATTAAACATATTATATAGTTATGAAAAATAGTTAGCTCTCACCTTTTTAGACAACAAATGACAGCAAAAATACAACAGCCCTGTTAGAATATAGATAGGTTAAGAAATAATTATAAATATGGTTTCTTTAAAAGAAGGGACATTTATGACGTTTATAAAGGGGCTACATGATACATTTTCAAAGTCTGAATTTGTAAAGGATCCCCTGAAAATAGATGACATATGTATTTTAAAGTTAGAAGAGTATGGACTAGATGTCTTCCCTTGTTAGTCTTTGTGAATGAGATGTTATCGACGTTGTTAACATTCTTAATAGTCGACTATTCAAAATAATTACAAAGAGAAGCGCAGAGTTTTTAAGCCTGGAATATAAATAAACGAGGATGTTGTGCAACACATTCCATTTAAAAAATATGAAAAGTAGTTTTTTAAAGGGAAAAATAAAATTTAATAAAATTTGAAAATAATCCGAAAGAAAAGCGATATATCACAGATATTACACTATATTATTTAATGAAGCATTTCATGTAAATGTTATAATCAACCAGTTTTGTATATATATACATATGTACATAGATCATATATAATTTTAAAGTTTTATGATATTTCGATTAATATTTAAAAATCTTTAGTGCTACACATTTTATTAATTTATTTACTATTTCAACTCCTTATATCTCATTTTTAATCGAAATATTGTATTTAAAACTTTGGTGAAATTCTTTTTTTATTGTTTTTTCTCTTATTAAGTATTTAAAATAAAGCTTGTAACATGTCATTTTCCCTGGTAGGTCCACTTCCTAATACTTGCACTGATTTCTGGATCATGGTGTGGACCTATAATGTCAGAGTTATCGTGATGATGGCAGCGTAAGACTTTCCTTGAAATAGCGTTTTACATTTAAATAACTTATTAACCGGTTAAATTATTTGGTGTACAAAATAATATAAAGAGCAATTATTCTTGGTTGAGTATTCTTTCAATTAGGTAAATCTTACTAAAAGGCGAGTTTTTCAGGGTTTAATATATCATTTAAGTTGGACTGATGGAGACTTGCAGATTCCGCTCGATGTGCAACAGCACATATTGCGCATATATTTCGAGACAACAACATTCTTCGTTCTAGTTAAATAATCGATATATTTGAGTTATTCAAGATTTTTAGAGTTATACTTTCTAGCTGTCAGCTGTATCAAAAGGAGAATCCAATACTTTATATAATATAAGATAGTATATGTCGCAACACTGGACTTCAAAATGCATATTAGATTAACTAATTAACTATATATTATGTAGATATGTATCACTAAAGCAATCGATGGTATAATTCTATTCCTTTTGTATCATATGTATGTGTAAGATTATAAACTATAAGGAAAGAGTACAAACGCAGTTGTCGAGCAAATAGCTTCGATAATAAGATTCCCACAGTCCCGCTCTGTGTCAGCAGACAATTCTGTCAGTCGAGTGATTAACAGATTAAAATGTTTGGTTGATGTAACTGTATCTTCCAGGAGTCTAGGCGCTATAGTAAATGCTAAATCAGAATATCGAAATATCTTTAGAATCGCATATTAATTGTTTCTCTTAGGAATATCCAGATAGCTTATGCAATTATACTATTTACTTTAACGTCCCAAATACAGTTATAATACGATTTTCAATAATGTACATAATGCGTTTTAATCAGATATTATTCAAATGACGAAATTCCTTGAAGAATGTAAATTTGTCATTCCGAATCCTCAGAGTAATGGAGAACTTTGTACAGAAGTGCGAACAGTACTGGCCTGAGGAAGAATTCATGGAGTATAACTTTAATGAGTTTAACATCCGTACCGACCGAGTACAGATCATTGATAACACCTACCGCTTGACAAATATAATCATTGCAAATACGCAGGTCTGTGTACGCATCAATGCATTTATGTATATTGTATGTAATGTATACTCCATATAAACAAAATAAATTAGACGTATCCGCAATTGAATGTCCTCTCGTATCCAAAACATATATACAGCATGTTATTCTTACCTGTTAGCGCAAAAAACTGTTAAATAGTTTTATATCCGACCAAGAGAATGCCAGGTTAAGCAAATGACATTTCTATCGGATTTACAGTTGGGGTTACTTTTTATTGTTTGATTATTTCGTAGACACGTTTATCGTTTTTGAGAATCATTTCATTACAAACGATACCTATCTAATTAAACTCGTATTACACGTCATCTCAGATTAAATATAAACATACGTCAACTATACCTCGAAGTGGACAAACGAAATTGTTTTACTTATTGAATATGCTCATTCATAATTGCTCATCAATTTTTGAGGAATGAGTATTTTTAAAGAACTCTCGCTGTTTCACATTTCCTACTTTCTAAAATCACATTCAGGATATCTTATGTCAAGTTTCTGCAAATGTTTGCACCATTTATGTTGCAAACACTAAATTCTTTCAATTTATATAGTAATATTTTGATAAAAATGTAATTAATAATGTACATAATGATAATAACAAAAACGATAGCGTTGCAAACATTTAAGACTGGAAACGAGTTCCAGAAAGCAAAATGTCGAAATTATATCGTTGATTTGAAGTATACATTCATTAAAGAAAGTAATATAAAAAGAGCACACCAAGATTTAATTGTTACATTGCTTGCTGTTAAATATAAGTAGACATCCAATTCGATCATAAAGTTACCTAATATGTATATCTAAATTGGAAAATTCATTAAAAAAAATGAACACAAATATCTATGAAAAATGCTTGGCAATGGAATATTTTACAGAAGCATTAGAACTCACTTGAATACATATGTAGTGCAGTTAGTTGTTGCATAAGGAGCTAATTTATATGAAATAGTAAAAATAATATATTTATACCATTGTCAAAAGTTTTTCATATTATTTTCTCATATTTTTATGGATTTTCCAGTTTGTGTGTACATCATATTACTTATTCATATAAATATATTTATGTCAGGGACTACTTAACTACGGGACGGGAAGACTCACGTTTTGTGGGCCAAATCTATTTAGGCCGAATTTCATTTATTATTTATGATAAACATTTATTAATTAAGAAAACGTATCTATAAAAATCTGCATGAAGAAATTTATCGTTTTTATATGAATAAATATAATATTTCATCTGTTATAGTACTAGAATGTATTTTGAAATTAACTTCATAAAAAATCGACATTTTCATTTGATCCACAGGTTCTAAGTAGGTTCACAGTTAAGTAGTCCCTGATCTATATATTATGTATTTTTATAGTAAACATTGTAACAATTAAATCTTGGCACCCTTTTTATATCAATTTATTTAATGGCTGTATTTCATACCATCAATATTACTTTTTATTTTTTGGTTTTGAGGAGCTCCTTACTTGACTTTCATCTTTGCTACGCTGTACATAGTATAGTTTTGATAATATTACTTACCTCAAACTCATGTGATTTTTTTTAAACTATTAAACGTATTGTAATCACTACTAAAATTACAATGAGTAGTATAATGAAGAATTAAAGTATATTTACGATTTACACTTGTACAACAGGCAAGTTTGAAAAGTTATAGGTTGCAAATACAGATTGTAGTTCCATCTACCTCAGATATAACAATCAAGGATTTCGTGATAGATATACGTACATCACGTAGTTCTCGGTGACATTATATTGTAATTAATAGCTGAAAAATCCAATGTATTTTAATAACTATATCTTTATAATAAGTTTAATAAGTCGGAAATCGTTCCATGTACCTCCTATACTGAAACTAATTATAATTACTGTTGATAATAATATTATAGGGTAAATTGCGGTCTTACTTTACTGTCATATATATGTATATATACAAATCATAATTAATTTGTCTCAGTAGGATTAGATTATAATCAATGATAATTAGTTCAATACTAACAAATCGGTTTATAAATGCATGTAAATATAAATATTATACAATTTATAATGACACTTATTGGTAATGTTAATCATTTCTTGATAATATTTTGAGATAATGCTGTATTATTTAAAATAGACTAAATATATTTTAATTATTAATTCATCAATCGGTGGCAGTAGCGGTGTCGGTTTGTAATATCGTTAATGCAATTCTTCTCTTTCTAGTACATGTTTTTACTAATCATACTATGTGTACATTGGTAGTAATTTCAAAACCTTTCGTTCTTACTTTAATTGTAATTATGATATTGTTATCGTTTATTAATTAATTTGAACTACTTTTTATTACTTTAAATCTTTCATATAGTTACTTTATTGAAATGATGGAAGGGTGTTATGTTACGAAATAGTTTGTTATAATTTGTTTGGAATTATGTACAATGAATACATAGAATATAATTGTAAAATTAATCCATTCTTATTTGTGAAACTTTAATCTGTAGTTTATCCTTTCTGCTTTAAAGACGGGTGAGCGACGTGAGTTGAACCACTTCCACTTCCTCAACTGGCCGGATTTCGGGATCCCCCAAGACGCGCCTAGCTTTGTTCGGTTCGTTCAGGACGTGGCATTGGATGCAGAGGCCGCCCCTAACGCTCCCACTATAGTCCACTGCAGTGCAGGCATCGGACGGTCAGGTAAGTAGTATCAACCCTTCCTCGAAGAAAGGTTGATACATATCTGTACTTGTGTCATTCGCGTTGTTTACGTTCAACAGCACTTCAATAATTAGTATTTATTACGAATATTTAAAATATGCTATATTGTAGATTTTAACGACATCATTATATAAGACTGTCGAATGAATGACTTTATGAAACCGCCTATTTGTTTTATATAATCATTTATGTTTCTTACTGCATCTATTTACCTACTCAGATAACACTTACTTCCTTGAATATTACTAAAACTAATTTTATTAGCTTTTGCTTACCATTAGGTATACAATGCGATATTATACACAGGTGCTGATGCAACTTGATTGTCTCGTGACACTAGGAATCTCGCTACAACCAGCTGAACTCGTAATATAAAACACATCTAATAAATAACAACTTGACGTATAGGCAGTAAATACGTTGTGCATTCGGCAAAGAATGAAGTCGTTTATACAGAGACGAGCACATATATATTTACAAAAAGCAACATGTGTTCTATCATTTTATTTGCTATTATACTATAGCAACTATAGCATTCTTCACCTCAAAATGGTTATCAAAAGTTCGCTTTTCAAAGCCTGTTTTTATCCAATTAAATAAAATACGGTTGTGTCAGGACTGTAGGGACTTTGAAAAACGAAATCAATGTTTTTTGTTAGAGGAAATCTTTAAGACAATATGAAGAATGTAGTTGGGCATTGTCTCATTGCAATAAACATGTTTTCAGATGAATAGTATTTCTTCTCAGAGTCCACCACCAGATGTTGTCTCTTTATAACATTTATGATAAGTTCACCATCCACCGTATCGCCCTATTGAATAGTGAGTGAACAGCTTCATTTGAACATTGATTTCCAAGGATTACGGACCAAAATCATGAACTACTTCCCAATTACGTAATTTCAATAATTGACTATTGATCATCTAAAACACATTTTTCTCCATTATTAATTCTTGCTATCCACAGATGAAACGTTTCTTTGTCGCAATTTGTCCTGATTCATGAAATTCCAGTGACTAAAACACTAAATGCAAGATGTTTTCATAAATTCCACGACCCAAGAATATTATTTTCTTTTAGGATTGTAAATGTTCTCCCGTCTTTGTAAACTGTTGCTAGATAACAAAAAGCGTATACTGTTGAGTATGAATTATTGAATTTAAAGCTATTCTTTTCGGACATTTTTGTATTTAAATCCATAAATTGCTGTTTTTATACTAGTGCCAGATTATACTAAGCCAATTTATATTATAACTGGACTAACCAAATACTAACTATAATTCTTGAATAATTTTCTAGCTTTTTATACGATATAATGTTAGAAATATCAATATATTAGATGTCTATTTGCAAGCATTTAAAATGTCTAAATTGATCTTTTAATATTCGGTATATTGTTATAAAGAAATATTACAGTTAAAACTGATACCACTTGAGGATAATTAAGCATTTGCTTTTGTTACAGATGTTAAATTTCTAGCGTTGGTGGAACAATTCTTAGTGAGTCACACCGTTCTACCGGATCAGTTAGGTTAACTATTCCAAAATTTTCTTTCTCTTTTTTTAACTAATAATAATTTCAGATATCATCAAATGGAAGTACATTTACTATGTTATTTCATTTAATATATAAATTACATCTCGCAGTACTATCCACTGATAACACTTCGACAGCACCAGAATCATTCTTCATGTTGATGATTAGATTGTATTTGAAGATGGCCACACATCTTGTTTGTTAATTTGGAATATAAACAAACTGACATTCTTAAATACATCGAAGAAAAGTTTATATTTCTAAAGAGTTGTTGCCTCTAAAACTTTGCTGATCATCGGAAGCAATGAGACTGCACTAAATTATGGAGAATTAGTTTTTGAGATAGAAAATACATCCACATTGGTATAACACTTTAAATAAAACCGCTGTTTACTGTGGAGATGCGATTAGCTACGTAGATGGTCCCTTTCAAGAACAATAGTGTGTGAACAATATCATCCCCCCTCCCCATTATCACAATATATCAAAGTCTTTGAGGTATTCAGCTTTGATGGAATACTTCCTGTGAGTCTGAATTTTCATCACCTTTCGTTTGATTTGTTTGTAAATCATATTATCAGAGGCGAAATAGTCATTAATAGTCTAATTACTAAATGTTTACATACGCCTATATAATTACCAAGGTAGATGACCTGGAATGCTTTGTTTATGGGTCATGGTTCCACTACCGTAGCCTCAGCGTCTCGAGTGACCATCTGGGTCTCTCTTAAATGTATTATAGGTTAGAGCATTTTGAAACATATTTTGTACTCATTATACTTTCATGTTTAATGCTGTTGCTTGTCTCCTTTATCGCTAACTGTCGTACGTATGAATCCCGCCAGGTGTCTTCATGGCCGTGGACATCTGCCTACGCCGGCTCTACGCTCAGGGACTCGTGGATATCAAGAACACAGTCAAACTCCTGCGAAGTCAACGAAGCGGCTGTATTCAGTCCTCGCAACAATACATGTTTTGTCACATGGCAATCATACTCCACAGCATTGAAATGAATCCCCAAAATGTTTATAGAAGACCTAATAATGCTAGCCCTCTTCTTGACCACTAAGCTGATTTCCTATTATTTCTTTTTTTAGCCTAGTTCTCTTTCTAAATGAGCATAGGACGTTCATTCAGGAGTTTCCAGAATCAGGTATATACTACAAAACTTAGACATCTATCATCCTCGCTGTCCCTTATTTTGTGCTTTGATGATAGTTCAAATCACTTGAAATTATAGCAAATTCTTTGTACAGGAAAAGTGTGCAAAACTTTTAAAAGCAAACTATTTTCAATAATATTTATGTTACACCAGCAGAAGTGTATGAAACCAAATTAACAGATTTGCAGATGCTCAAAATATCTTTTTTAATTAGTCAAGCACATTTCTATACACCAATTTGTAGTCTTTTGATATCAAAGATTATTCATCGAAGGGAAAGCCGAGATTCAAGGTTTCCGTTCTTACTTATAATTAGTTCGATGCCTTGGGTCCCTATCACTCAAAACACCGACTAAATGTTCCTTGAAGGCTCCCAGTACTTCCAGAATTGGTTCTCAAAATGTAGACGAGGATGAGTAGGATATATTTAGGTAGAAACTATTGCGGTGTAACATTTATTTTAGTTTTCAAAAGTTTGCTTTTAAAAAAATTGCACTTCTCCGAGAATTTGAAGTATGTCGGACTTCGAAATGTCATAATTCTGCAACTATTCTGCGAATATTTTTGTACGCATTGATAAATTAATTGAACTAACAGAATAAAGCACAATATATCTATATTGAAGAGGGTCATGCCTGACTCCAGAAATGTATTGAATGGGCGTCATTTATGTCATTTATTATATCTCAGCGTCTCTCTGATTAGTAGTTGAGTCATTCTGGCAAACGAATCTGGAAAAATTGCTAACAAAGGTTTGATGATTGAAAATTGTAGATATAGGTCCCAACTAACACCTCTGAAAAGTCCCAAGTCTGGGAACTTTAGGAATTTTTGTAAAATCATCAAGATTTTCATCATTTTGTCTAGATATCTTTAAAAAACTCTATTTTTAGACAATTTATATTTCATTCTTACCTTTAGATAATATATTTTATATCAATTTCTTACTTAAAGTTTTTCCTATCATTTAAAATAGAAATTAGCTTCAATTATTCTATAATTAAAATTTTTTAATATTGATAATTAGAGTATTTTGGGGATTTAAGGCTAAAAGTGGTTAAATTATCAATATTGCAAAGTATATAGAATTTGGATTATAGAAATATTTGACGCTAATTTCTATTTTAAATGATAGGAAACACTTAGAGCAACAAATTGATTTAAAATATGTTATCTAAAGGTAAGAAAAAAACATAACATTTTATAAAAAATAAGTGTTTTAAAGATAATCAGTGAAGAAAATCTTTCATATCCATTAATATGGAAAATCAGAAAAAATGATTTAAACAAATTTCTAAAATTCCTTGGCTTGGTACTTTTCAGAGGTGTTAGTTGGGACCTATATCCACAATTATCAGTCATCAAACCTTTGTTAGCAATTTGTCCATATTTTCGTGAATAGCCAGAATGACTGGACTACTAATAATACTTGTAAACCATCAACTGAATCAAAAGCTGGCTTTTGTGACACCCTTCCTTGCGCAAGTCATCAAATTAACATTACTTTATCTCTTCACTGTATTTATATGCATCGTCGAGTCATGAATATCTTATTATGAAATATTTTTACGCCCCTTAGATCTCCCGGATCTACATACCCAAATATATATATACACTGAAATATACATAATATAATATTACATATCATCATGGTTTTGTATATTTAAGTATATGTTTGGCTGTTCATGAAATTATAAGGCAATTTTTATAACGTATTGAACAACATATTTCCTTTAAGTTCGGGACATAGAGTTTTCTAACTTTCCATTTGGGTAAACCAAGATATCTTTTGTAACATACTCCATAATTAAAAAATTGACAAAAATAGATTTTTAATAAAAAGTTGATGAAAAAATTAATATTTTTTAAATATTTTTTAAAACTTCATTTAATATGGAATTTTTCATAAAAAACGTATGCTTTATATACATATTTAAGAAAAGAGGTGAATTTCTAGGATTAGGACGCCTGCTCATCTGATGAAAAGTTCCTTTTTTGTTTAGGCTGCCGTTGAAAACTCAGAATTAACTAAATTCAATTACATTAGAATTAGATGCTAATATTGTTCAATTATAAATTGAGACATTTCATTGCATACCTTTTAAAGTAATATGCATTTAAGATATTTAGTTTAAAGTTTCAGCTAATTTCCCTTTTTTTCAACTAAGAAGTATAATCTGTCGGAATTTGAAAGTTGTATCAATATATGTCCCATAGCTATGTTTTTTTATGTATTCATTCGATTTACGGTTTTAAGGCCAACCAAAGTGTAAAAATGTAGCAATAAGTATCCGAGCTCATTGGTCTAAGCCATAAATTGCAGTGAAGGGGACATTTATTTGGTGGTGGCGAAGGCCCAAACTAACTATGTATAATGACGTTTGGTGGTGGGTCGTCGTCAAATGTGATTGCCCTGCAGATGTTTATTTAATGGCTTCTACAACACGCTTGACTACGAGCGGGATAGGTGGTACCTATCCCCATTCGTCATATTGCGGAGAGAGAATTGGCACAATATTTGTTATTTCATGTTTCCGCGAAGACCGTAGGTATTATCTTAGTGGCTGTCAAGACAGATAGTAGCATGTTTATACTTGTAATGGAACCTCTGGAGATATTTTATGTCACGTCTTATTCCTTGAAGCCTTTAAAGTGTAGAGACGCACTTGGACCCGTAGTAAGGTATAATATGCCGGCCCTAAAGCAGGAATCATTAAAGTCGTGTGGAAATATGCATAATTACTGGTATGTATTATCTGAGCGGAATTCTGGCACATAACATATGTACTTGGACGTGTTGTTTACATTTTTACGGTTCATCTCATTATGCAAAACAAGTCTCCACTTTATTAAGAATCGATTTCAGCTATATATTGAAAGATATATTAAAGAGAACGATTATAAAATTATTTGTTTTTGTTGATGAATATATTAGCAAGCAAACGATTTGGTATTAACATAATATATATCTATACTATGGTTGGTTAAATTGTCAGTTATTAATTTAATAAAAACTATCGTAGATACAACAAGTAACGAGCGTATCATGATTAGATTGTGCCCCCATTACTCAAAGGACGCACTAAAAATATGACTAAAATTATTAGGTAAAGGCAATTTTACACCGGAGCCAAACTTACAAAAAACTACGGAACAGGTAATACGCCCTAGCCAACTATATTATCTACATACCTTGCTCTACATTCGCACCAATTTTCAACTTCATCGATAAATAACTGCAGTCTATGGGGGTCAAAATGTACAAAAATACACATACAAATAAAGTTTGTTTTTGGCTCTGGCGGAAAAACGCCTTTTCCTAATTATTTAAGACTTATTATTAAAAGTCTTGACCAGCGGAAAGTAAAACTATAAATATAAAAATATAGTAAAACATGATCTATTTCGTGAGGCAGCACTACATTACTTGATGAGGGTTGTGAAATACTCAGTTGACAATAGTTCGGTTATATACAAAACAGTTATTACATAATACTGATTGAGTAAAGATGGGTATAATAGAAGAGCGAGCAAATAGAAAAGTAGGTTATGTTACAAGATAATTAAGAACATAGAAAGTAGGCAATACAATACATGAGACATAGCAATACATATGAAGGAATTTAAAATCAAATTGATTGTACAATTAAGCAGAATGAAGCAAACATAAAATCAGGAATAAATTAGAAACATACACAAATTGTTTGAAGAAACTTTCAAAAATTGACAAATAAAAATGTTACTATATATTTTTATATTAAAGTCTTACTTGCCGTTATAGATGAAGACTTCTTATATGTTTAATTAATTTACCAGCTTACAACTCTCCCCTCTTTCCTATCAGGCAAACAGGCTAAGTGACAACGAACATTAGTAGAGTGAAGCAAAACATGACTGAACATACTTTAAGAGAATAAAGATGAGGAATTAATTATGCAATTTTCTAGAGCTAGAAAATGTTATGTGAAAAGATTCCTTAAGAGATTTGTAATTTGATTAATTCGATGTAACTCGCATTTGTCTGTTAGGTCTATTCATTTTGTGCCTCCTAGTGTATATATATATTAGCCTTATAATTGGAGTTAAGTCATAACTCTTCTTATTCACATAATACACATACATACATACATAGTTGAACGCAAAAACATATTACGATGAACAACTGGCCAAAAATACTTTTTATATAAAAAAAGGGTAAACATATTCCTTTTTATCCTTTGTTGAAATATTTAGTTGAATATTGAATACTTTACATATTTTCTGCAAGGAGACTAATTTTTATTTACTCTTTGAGTTGCATTAAGCAGCATTAAGCAGTTTTCAAAAACCAGCGTTTCGTCCATTTTGAGAAATATACATTTTCACTCAAAAAAGCTCAATTTTTACAAAACGGGGTGCATTTTTATTGTGTCATGGTAACGTAATCACCTCTTTGGATTCACAAGATTGAATATAACGCTAAAAGTTGGAAGGCTTTATTTGGAGACAAGTCCCAGAAGCTTTTAATGCTTCATTAGCTCATTTAAAATTCAGAGCAAAAATACGATAGTTATAGTGTCAGGGAATCTCTGCACATAACATTATCTAACCCGAATTTCAATCGTTATTTGTTTAATTAACTCTTCTTTCGTTTTAAAACGTTATAATTAATTTCTGTTCCTTATTCACGCAATAGTGTGCGTTCAGTTATGTCTTGTATAAATACTCTAATACATATGCATGGTCGCACAAGTTCCGTTTGCCCAATGATGTCTGCAGGGATGGTGCCAAAAATAGTACAAACCCATAATCTCATTTATTTACTGCATTTAATTTAAAAACGAAAAGGAGAAAAACTTTGATTTTTGACAATTTCTAGCATTTAGAGTTTTAATAAAGATAGCAATTCGTTGTCAAAACTGCACAATTTCGGACTTCAATTATCCCCAGAACAAGACAAAGCAATAGGCCATAGATATACTGTTTTTACTTTATAACACAGTGAATTAAATCAATTGAGGCGACATACATGCCTATAGTATGCAAACATTTGAATCTTCTTTCCGAAAAGGGAAATCCCAACTACCGACAAATTGATTAATTCATTATGTTCTGGATATTGATATAAAATTAATCATGCGTTTAAACTATTGGCGCAAATTTTGATTACTTCTTAATGATTAATGTCTACATTCTTTTCTCCATATATGCTTTTCGCGTGATTTCGTAGACTAAATCAAGTATTCCTTTTTATCGCCGCTCTGTTAAGTTGACATATTCGAAGCAATCGATATTCCTGCATTGAGCTGACTCAAAGAAGAATGCTATGTGCGGCGTTGTACAACACAACAATTGATTTTATAATTCAAATTGTTAGATGGCGCGTGTCTACATTACGGAGTTGGGCAATTTCCATTCTGCTAATTATACAAATTCAATTCAGTTACAAATAAAAACATACATTTTTAATTTCATTTGCACTCCAATGTTAGGAAGTTATCCACTTAAAACGAGTGACGTAATCATGATAATTAATCTGAAAAATTTGGGATATTAAAGTAAATTGATAGGTACTAACTATTTGCACTAGTCAAATAGTTTGTAGTTGATACATTTAGCGGATAAAGGGTTTCAAAAGATAACATTGTTAAAAAAACTGATTAAACTTTGGAATTTCAACGAAGTAATTAATATTTTACAATTTCTTCTGAAAAAAATTTAATTATTTTGTAAAACTGTTTTGTTATTATGCAATAGAAAATGTTTTAGATTTATTATTAGTAACGATAAAGATAAAGTTAGAAATGAATTGATAGCTAATTTAAAAAAGATATTGAAGACATTCGGTTAATGGGCAGAATTGGTACTTTTATTGAATAAAACATGCTAAACACATTTACATAAACATGCCTGCATGCAACAATACGACATAATCTGTTGTCTTCTATGTATGTAGGTTAAATCAAGATACGGTGAATATAAAGCGACAAGTAGGTCATATTAATATGTAGGTCAAATCAAGATACGGTGAATATAAAGCGACAAGTAGGTCATATTGATATGTAGGTCAAATCGTTGGAAGTATGGCGGTCAAGTAAATATGTAAGAAACACAGATGTACTGAAACAATATTTTTAAATCCTAAAATTATACAAAAATTAAAACTATGATAACAATTCGAATTTATAATATAACTATGATAACGAATAATTAAATAACACAAGGATGCAGTTAGAATAATAAAAATAATTGAATTGTAATTGAATAGAAAGTTATCATTTAGATGTTTGAAGGTGTAAAATTGAAAGATTCTACAGACTATTATTTTGAGGCAAAATATCAATTAAAAAAATTTAGTCCAATAGAGAACGGATAATTCAGTTTTTTAGGATGATAAAGACATGGTCAAAGTTGTAGTCAAATTGAGACCAGCTCATTGCTAGTGGATCCTTGATAGACTTGTTAGTAACGGCGGTTGTCGTGGGTTCGGGGTAATCTTGAGGGTTCAGGGGTGCTTCTTTGAGAGCTGGGGATGCTCCAGCTTCTACCTGTGATCTCCTGTAGTTGAGAGAGGAGGGGAGAGGAGAGGAGAGGAAATAGGAAATGAATTGAATTGAATTGAATAGATAAAATTGGAGCCACGAAAAGGGAACTTTAAATTAAACGAAACATTAAGAGGAAAAATTTAATACATTTT
>JAYRBW010141967.1:0-15022 GCA_036023295.1 Invenusta paracnida | reverse complement strand
CTCCCATCTTTGCATGGCGGTAGGGCCCCACTTTAATAGAAGGCATTGCTGCTTGATGAAACGGCTCGATAATGAAAATTGTCATCTTGAGGAGAGCAGTGTTGGTGTCCAAACGGTAAGAAAACGAATAGCCGAGAGAGAGTGAGGGAGACGACCGTCCAGTAGCTCGCAAGAAAACAGAATGACTAAAACCGGCGCAAGTTTTCCTTATATACTCTTCCTGTTCTGTCATTGGCAGGCCGTACTCGATCGTGATTGGTCGAGACTACACCCCCCCCCTTCAGTAAGGTGCAGTCGTTCCAAAGTGCACCGCACAAAAAGTGCATCTGAGCACCACTCAGTACCCTCCCTCCTCCCCCCCCCACGTCACGTGACTGGTTTCGTGCTGCTCCTTCCATACTACTATTCACAAAAAGAACTTATACATTTTGTTATTTGATGTATAATATATATCAGACAATTAATTTACAAAAATGCATTTTTTTAATCGAATATTATTGCTCATAATTATGAAATCTTTATCAAAATGTTAAAATATTATATTAATGTATACATTCCTTTTTAAATCCGACTCTGGTTTACTGTAAAACGAAGTGTCACTTTGCAAAGCTAGAATATCTATTCAGATATTTAATGTCTTAAAATTGTAATCCAATACAATTAATTCACATTTACGCTTGTAATGTTACAAAATCTATGTTAGAACTTTTGCAAACCAATCCCATCTAAAACGTTCATAAACATAACATGGCAGAAATGGTATAAACGCAAAAAAAAGACATCATAAAAGTTTAGGAGTAGATTCTTAAATGGACTGTTAGGTATATGTGTATGATCAATTTCTTATTGTTGTATTCAGTAGAATTTATTGGTCGTTTATTCCATTCCTTCACTCCTCAAAAACATCTTATTGCGACATTTTGTTGTATCGATAGATGCTTTTCTAAAATTGAGTGCTTTAGATACCTAACTTAATATTCTTCAAACTGAAGAATTCTTGTTTGATTGTTATTGATTTTGTTTTCCATATAATCAAGTTCGAACAAGAAGCTTTATTGTGTGGCTAATATTATGTTTGGTTTGCCTATCTACACTGGCCATTTTAATATTATTGAATTAAATTGTAGTAACTTGACAGTTGAGTGTTAAGAGATAATATAGTTTGGATTATTTAGTTAATACCATAGAAATATAAATAAATGTCTCTTATATTTCTATGGTTAATACAGTGTGTGCATATTCCTACAGAAGTATACGATTACAAATATCATTTAAAGATAACATTTTAAATTAAATTATAACGAAAATTAAGTAACAGCATGCTTTGGTTTAGATTAGCGCTGTTTAAAAGTAAGTATAGCTTCGTTTAATAATTCAAAATTTGATTGACATTCGCGCCAGACGAAATTATGCTTAGGAAGCAACTTTATCGGTGGTCACTGTGAAGTCAATTTGCTTTTTGAATGTGTTATCAAGTAATGGATATACTTTCCTAAAACTACTTACTGCAACAAATAGTAGCAAGGTAAGCTCTACAAATAGAAATCAACAAGTTACAAAATTAGTTACAACAAGTAACTCTCTCAGTTTATTGTGAAAAAGTATATATACGTTTAGGCAGATGGCTTCGATATTGATGATGTAGATAACCTTAATATAGATCGCTGAATTATTGGAAATGGATAGTTTATTTGTATTTGATATTTGAAACAAAGGGGAAATGTGTCTGCGGATGAGTGGAAGCGATAGGTATTAATCCTATATCCAGACCAGAGGTGGGGAGGGGAATGGCAGGGTTGAGGTGTAAAGATTAATATAAATACATAAATTAAGGGTGGCAAATTTCCAGGAAACTTTAACGAAACCCAAAACCTTTACTAATGGTGCACCTTACTAAGCTGTACATAGAATTTGTTGTAATTTTGTGAAATGTATAAGAAAAATTCTAGAAAAACATCGTTATTAATGGAATTAATAAAACAAATATAATTTTATCAATTTTATAAAGTTATAAATTATTTATTGCACATGTGTATACTATCGAATTATAATTTAATATTTATTTGTTGAGTTACAAATACAAAATATTTTTACAGTAATAAATATATTTTTGTAATTGTTTAATTTCATTAAATATACTATCATATTTTAAGTTGGTATTGACGTGAATCTATTTCCCCCACTTAATCTGAAAATATAACATTTAATATTAATATAAAGGTGAACACATAAATGAAATAACAAACAACTAAACCAATTAGCAACTGCCTTTTAGTATTTCGGATCTGATTGCAAACTTCAATATATTGCTTTTCTCGTAAATCTCGTAAATATTTTCTAGTATATTGCTTTTTTCTATATTCATCTTAAAC
Organism: Invenusta paracnida; assembly: GCA_036023295.1. Classification (NCBI taxonomy): domain Eukaryota; kingdom Metazoa; phylum Platyhelminthes; order Proseriata; family Coelogynoporidae; genus Invenusta; species Invenusta paracnida. The sequence continues at coordinate 12,650 of JAYRBW010141967.1, read as the reverse complement.
ATATGAATAAATTATTTAGCACATTTTAAGTTTAAATGATTACAGTTCACAATTTAGACATTTGTGAGTGTCTGTTACCCCCATATTATCACACAAATAAGAAATAATTTGATATCATTTTAAAATAGCTTAAATAAATTGAAAATCTGTTTAGTATATTATGTACTATCATATATAACAACTAAGATATTCTATTTAACACACGAGATAAATACCATTCAGTTTAATATTGTATGCAATCGTTTATATGTTTAGTGAATACAATTGAATTCGTATTATATCTAAGCTGTAAAAGTAAACTAATAAATAATAATTCATATTTTCATATACATATTTAATATACACACAATCATGACTCAAAATAGCCAAAATCAAATAAGTAATGAAAAACGTAGAAAAAGTGTAAATTGTTAATGACTGAAGGGAGCTAGCAAGACGATTAAACATTAACATTCAAACCTGCCGTTCAATCATTCGTGTATATATATTTTAGAAGGACGCATAGAAAAATTGGAAAGAAGAGGTACAAAACGTATAAAAACAAATCAAGAAATGACGAATCAATCAATCAGCATTATCATTACAAATCCTTTTGCAACATTAACAATAATTAATCAATTACTACGAGAAGAGCTACCAAAAACAAACAACATGTGTGCCCATCAGCCATTCGAAGCCTTGACTGTTAGATAATTACTTGTAAAATAGCAGACAAAGATGCTGATAATATACTTGAACAACGATATCTACCAAACAACATCATAAGCGTAGAAAGTATACCCAATTTTACACTGCATCAGGTTTAAATGACAATTTAGTAGTTTATTTGGACAAGTCCGGCTACAATATTTGAACACGAAGGGCATAGCAAAAAGGGGATAATGTATTCGAAGACTGGACAGGTAGCTGGAGCTAGAGACAGGAATGTAAATGTCACTGGTTATTTCACCAACCTATGGTTTAATGAACCACACAATGAGACAGCAGACGATCAATCGACAAACTTTTTCAACAGACTGATACAAATACTTTCAAATTTGCTTCCAGCTAATGAAAGATGTTACATAATATTCGATGGAGCACATCCACGTCTGCGACTCAATGTAACCGAAAAGCAGCGGCAGCAATTTGAACTAAAAATGCTTCCACCTCAATCTTTTTTAAATCCGACTGAGCTAGCTCATAGTTGTAAAAAAAAAGTATTCGAAATAAACTTGCTGAACCAAACATTATGCTTGAAATAAATGACTCGGATGGTCACAGAATAGAACAAGGACTAACTTTAAATGATCAGAGAGCAAGAATTTCGATACGACTTGGTGGTGAGCGCTCGACAATTTACACTAGAGAAAAAATGTCAAAATTGGTTGGAAGAATTCAACGCTACTTATCAGGCTGCTTAGAATGATTCTCGATTAACGATATGTTTGATGATGATTCTCGCTTTACTTTTTGTTTAATATGTATTTTATTGAGAAAATCTGTTTTGGATGAACATATTCTGTCAACGAATAAATCGTGCCTTATATTTTTTGCTTTATGATCTTATTAATAAATAATCTTTATTTCTAATATGTATTGAATTTCTTTTTTACCAGTTTATAATTAATTTTTTCATTAAGGAATATTTATTTAACGTATTTCTGCTAAAATTGTCCAAATAAAATAAAATATTCTTAAATTAAATGCTTGTAAATTATTAAATTGATTGTATAATAAAGTAATATTACGTTGCTTAAATTATTCATTAATTTGAATGTCATTTTTTAGTACCATCTCAAATGTTTTATAAAGAATCAATGTTAAAAAGATTATCTATATAATTCGAATGAATGTGATTTTAACTCAACTGAATGAGGAAATGAATAAAATACTGCAGAATTATAACAATGTAATATTAATGGATCAATTTATATTCATAAGATAAAATTGTAATTAATATTATGCCCATACTAATAGGATATAATGGAGATAATTAATAGAAGCAGTGGTTAAGATGTACCAATAAATTATAACGATATAAAACTGAACAGAATTCGATCACCAACAACAGGAGGTATGTATACCCTTGGGCTTTTTACTATAGATCTCAATTAAGCTATACCCTAACCAATGTTTCATAATATGTTGAAACGCTGCAGAGTCAAGATAAGTTGATTTGAGGCACAGACAGTATTATAGAATAACTACTATATAGCTTACTTATACGATAAAATGAATGAATCCAGCTTTAGGCAGTAAGCTTTTCCAGCTTCTATGACAACTAACTATAGCATTGCTTACAGAAGTCTCTTGAGAAATTGGCAATTTGTAATCAACCTTCTTTTATACAAGAAAAAAAGCGTTGATTGAAAAATGGGTTTTGTAAATTATAGAAATATCGTTTTAGTATGGCAGGATATCATAAAGTTGTAAACTCGATAAATTACATAGCGTATTTTTTTAAAATAAATAAGTAGGTTATGGGCATTATGGTTCTGTGCCGCATATTCGAACAATTACTTAACAAGATTGAATACTAAATTATATCAAGCAGTCTCATATTAGTATAGTATAAATTTGTAATAATTGGTAATAATTTGAATAAAAACAAAACTATAAAATTACTTGCGATATTGATGGCAGAAAATACAAAACTTTATTTTATGCACTACGAATAAAGGTGCTATAAATGAGCAACATGATCTCACGATGTAGTCTTTATAATGTATTAATGATAAAAAATACACACTCGACATCGTGGAATTCTTAATTTAAGGACAGTTGAAATATTTAACAAAATTCATTTATTTGTAATTATTAAAACGTTATTAAAAATATATGTATACATGCTAAATCCACACGTTTTGAAACATAAAGGTAGATTTATTTAGTTTTTAATGTGCTGCAAGTGGAATAGGTAACATATACTTTATATGATGGGAGTGTTACTTCTTTTCCAAATGAACTATGTTATTCCGAATGACATGAATTTGCGCTCAAGTGTCCCGGCTATGCCTCGGAGGTTCTTCAACTCTTAACCTGAAGAGAACAGAGGAAACAGCAGGGAACACGTTGAGTAACTTGTCTTGTGGTTGATTGAAAATGCGTGTTGTTCGGATCTTAGAGGCGCTTGGAAGTTTACGTGTCAATTTTAGGAAGGAAAAGTATCGGAAAGACGGGGAAAGCGAAAGAATAGGGAAATTTCAGCTGAGCTTACACGAGTGAATTAGTAGTCTAGGTCATCCTGTGGACTCTATACGAAGAGTCAAGTTAGTTGAGATACCAAATTAGATCGCGGGAGGCTTTGTCGGCGCGCCACTTCTGTCAATGAAGAAGATATTCTATGTGGCAAACAGGCTAGCTATTATAGGTGTCGGATGTGCGTGCGCTAACTTCCCAGATCTTCCAGGCTAGGCCTTCAGCTGTAGGTACATAGCAAGTTGCCACAAGTGATCCACTGTCGTGCCAGTATGGAGGTTAGTCGGTACAGAGAGGAGACGAAGAAGAGGGAGGTGATTAGCAAGAGCAGGCTCATTTGTCTTAGGATTTTAGGACGTAAAGGTGGAAACGTATTAGCTCTACCCTCGCTCGCTCTGTAAAGGAATCGTCACTTTCTTCTGTCTTGTATTCTACCGGCAAAGAATTGAGTCTACCACGAACACACACACAAAGACACACACAAAAAAGCCGAACTAACCGAAATGATGACACTGCCGAAGCAATTACTGACCTGACCAAGGTAGTGTTTCCGTGTTGAGAGGGTGATATGCTTTACAAGTATGTGCTGTCCTCAATGTTTAGTATCGGGTAGCGACCGAGAAATAGATAACTGTAATGACAAACGACAGTAAAGTGGTCAATAATTTACCTACAAGTGATGTGAAAACCACGACAACGAGAACAGGCGTATAAATCTTGAAAATCAATAAGATATCGAGTAAGATGTTGATGATAATTTGTTATAAACGTATCATTTTATAAGGTATAAACACAAATATAATCAAAGCCTATTACACAATTATTATTATTTGCACTTTAACAGTCTCCAACTGTTTTTGTTACTTAATTTTAACGAATTATGTATATTTATTATAGTTAATCATTTAATATTACAATTATAATCATTATATTCCTACATAATTATATGTAGTATGTGCAAAAAGTTATTATTAAAATTAATAAGTTAAAATAATGCATATTTTATGAGCAATATAAACATTAAGAGTATGATGACTCATTAATAGTGCAATAAATATTAACTATAAAGCTTTTTTATATATATTTTGTAAATAATAATTAAACTAATTGTTGTATTGCACAATACTAATGAATTATGTTAACATTAAAATATACAAACTAATATTTAGATAGCAGAATATATTTATAGTTATTCAAAGTAACATACATACATTATTTTATTAAATTAAACATTATATAAAAATAGTTAAAACAAGTTAACTACTTCCGATTATTATTAGAAGTATAAAGTTAATATTATAAAATAATATCACACACACAAACTTATAGCCACAGTAGCCATATAATGTATTTATAACATAATATAATTAAGCAGTACACACACACTCGTATATATATAATATAAGGCGACGGGATTATTCCAGCTCAACCAACGAGTGAGGCAGTTAATTGCGATCGCTAAAGTGAAGAACATAGAAGACATTGAGCTAACCGATTCAACAGATCAATTCAGTGAAAGGCTATAATCAGTTTTGCTACACTGTCATCTTAAATGTTTTCCCGACTGTCTTCCTGCAGAGTTCTCTCTCTGTGGAACTTGCTGGACATAAATGGATCATAAATTTCGTTGATTCAGTCTACATTTGAGAGAGAAAGGTGGATAATGTTGGATCTCGCTTGAAGGAAAGTCGGAAATGAACGAAGACGAGAGAAGAAATTTAGGGAAAATCTAATTAATTAACTTATCCAGGGAAGTTGTAGTCAAACTGTAAGTATACCTATGTATGTGATTTATAGGTAAATTTACAACTTTTTTGAATGCCTAGATTAAAATACTCTTAGTTTTATACAGTTATGTTTCTCCGATATTTTTTACAACCTACCGAAACATTTCAAAAAACACTGATATATATATATTAGGCGGTAAATCGACACATTTATAACATTTTATATGCCCAGTAAGGATAATTTGAAGTCAACAAATGTAGAAAGTGAATTTGGTCCGTCTTTCCGGTCGGTTTTGAGAATGAATTGATGTGTTTATTTACTGTGGTTAGTTTGAGTTTTTGGTTATAGTACAGCGGCACAGATAGTTTTATTGAATATAGGTATTGGCGGGCTGTGGAATATCCCCCAAAGAAATCAATGCTGGAAGAGTTTGGCAGATGAGGAGTGTGCCTGGTACAGTTGGATGAACGGACCTGAGGGATTCAGGAGAAAAGGGGGTTTCATTCCTGTTTCCATCAACTTCTTGGCGCTGTATGTATGGATGTGTGTTGACGGGAATAAATTGATGAATCGCTGATTCGGAAGATAATCAGATAACCAGATAGTTCTGGACTCGCTGATTTAGCTGGAAATTAGGTAGGAGCTAGGGAGGGGTAGAAAGACGTCTAATTTTGGAGGCTGGGAGAAGAAATAGGGGATATCGGATGAGACAATTATTGACTACTTGTCTGAATGCAGGGAGGAGACGAGAGGGTTGGAGAGAAGGGGTGGAAAGTTTGCCACCAGTGTCCCGACTGTAATGGTATACTGGATCAATTGATTCATGTCAAGGTATTCGAATGAAAGGAATGCCTGTTTGCACAGTCCTCTGATTAATAATTTATATTGTCTTTATGTATATAATTTATACAATCTCAACTTACGCATGACCTATTAATGTTAGCAGTATGATTATTAGTATGCCTTTATTTTTAATAAAATTAACTTTCGTGTAAACCAGTGATTCATGGGAAATCGGGTTACAATATTATTGGCAGTCTACACAGAAGTTAATATCTCAAAATTTATTCCATATTTATTATTCTATTTAGTATACAGGTGTTTGCGAGTTTTAAGTTTATATAAATTAGTTATTATGAAATCGTCAATAATTAAAATACAAAATTAATGACCGTATTTCAGTAACAGTAGGGAAAAGTCACATTGCTCGATTTGCTCCCTTTCGGTATATGGATAAGGTTAACACAATAAACTGAGGGTAGTCCATTGCGACAGGCCATGGCACTACTTATTCCATAAAAACCCATTCTCTTAATTCTCTTGAGTTTTAGTCTGGATGATTAGTACAATGAGCGACTTACACTTCCATTAATTAAAAAAAAATCATTTTATCTTAAAATCGAATATCCTAGGGCAGCATTTACGAGGCTATTTTGATTCATCTCTTTGGCGCTATTACCTTTACAAATAATGAGGACCGTAACGTATAATCAATAATATAAAGACATAAATAATGTTTTGTCTAGAGTTAAACGGATTAACATTTATTATAATCTATCAAATTATGCCTACTCAAACTACAAATCAGCTAAAATAATTTTTGTCTTTAGATAATTTGTTATTGATTTCCAAAATAGATGTCTCCAGATTAGCTTCACAAAGTAGAACAAATATATTGTTTTACGAATTAAAACTCCCGCTATATAATATATTCATGTTTTAGTTGAATAGTTCCACAACGATATATAATATGTATCATCCTATAATAAATATTGGCTTATTATACATAGTAATAACATAATTTGCAGCATGAGTAATATGAGTAATATGTATTAATATTTGAAGTACTTTTCTAGTAACTATAAATTGATTAAACATGATTGCCAAACATATTAGTAATTACATGCATACATCTATAGTTTATAGTTTACTCAATACAAGGCAGTTAACATTTGTTTTCTACAGCGTTTTTTACATATTATTCATTTATAAATTAATGTCTATTGATTGCATTATTTAAAAACACTTGAGTTACTTAAAACAAAATTAAGATATGATTTTTTAGTTAAATGCCACTTAAATTACTATAGATTTAATTCCTAATACATGCAGATGTATATTATCTTTGATGACGTATTTTTATAATGTTGTTTATTGTAAAGAAATCTTGATTTCTATCTATTCATACAGTTATTTGACATATTTCTAAATTATTTAATAAAGCATATAAATTGTGTTGTGAACATACGAAATAAAATAGAAAATGATTTACATAAAATTATCTTCAATTGATATTATTAAAATTATTGTATTTTCGGTGGAGCAAATAGTAAAATATGCTATAAATAGATTGCTTTTGTAGAATACGTTTTCTAAATAATTTTATTAATATCTAAAACCTTAAAATAAGTTGCCTATTTACGACGTGTCTACGATGAAATTGTCTATATTAAATCATTTATTTGTGAAAAAACACGTTTTTATCTAATAGACTTTAGTAACATATATATAAATAAAGATATTTATAGGAATTACATACAATTTTATGACATAATATATAATACATATATTTCTAATAACATCGCTTTATAGGTACATACATGAGATATGGAAAGTGTTAAAGGGGTTTACTGAACGATAAAAATCAATTAGTATACACAAGAAAAAAACGATTATAAAAGAAAAGTTTGCGATTGTAATGACTGCATTGCGCTATAAATTGGCAATGAAAAGTGCTCAAAATCCCTCAATAATGCCAAAGTAAGGACGTGAGAAATATTGAGGAATAAGGCGACTTAAAGACGAGATTCCTTTCTTAATAAGTTTAAGGTAGGAAGCTAATTACTATGTATACCTACAGGAAGACTTAGGACGTATGAAAGTATGAACAAATTCAAACAAACTTTCGTTTTAATTGGGCTGCATTGATCGTGTATTCTTATTTAGTGAGCTGTATGAACAAGGGAACAGAATACACTCTTTTGTTCTCTTTTATATTCTTGTTTTTTTACTTGTTTGAGCTATGTATAATGTACCGTATGTTCCTCAGTGCGCACGCTTTGTAAAACGCTGATTATAAATTCCCATAATATTATACTATGTGTGTATATATATATATATTACCTGTAGACTGATGAATGATATATAGCTGGATGTTTGTAGTGTATATATATATACTCCAGTAAAAACTGGGAATGATAATATACAAAAATTCTAAATCAACCAGTATAGCAACATTTTTATCAGCGAATTAAATTCTGGAATAATGTTACATTTTCATGCATAAACTTAATGTCCGAAGTAGTGTGAAGATTTCCACTTAAACAGGTTTCAGGAGAAGAATACGAATCGGAGCGAAGTAGAAAGCTAGAAGACAAGTTTGGGATGGAAGAATGAGACGTTTGACTACGTTCCAAATCTTAAAAAAAGGGTATCTTATATGCCTGTTTATTATAGGCAGAAATACGGCATATAATTAGTTTGATGGGAATTAACATACTGCCATTATCTAGGGAAGAGATGTAATGCAGAATCTCTTGTCGATTATCTAGTTTTTTCGTATATATGCGAAAATAACATTATATATCTGTCTATCTATTCATAAGGTAGGCTTCCATGAAACAGCTGCATCTGCATGCGTATACAATTGCAAAAAAATATATTATACGTTATATATGAAAATGTACTGTTCAAAAGGAAAATATTCGCATATATTTATAATATTATTAGCAGCTGAATATGAATATGAATATGAATATAAGATGTTATACTACATATATGCTAGTATGCTATGTAAGTAAATACTTTATTGTATTCTAAAAACGGGGATCGGCTAATTAGAATAACATCTATTCTTTGGCTTTTTCAGAATTTTGAAATATATAGTCGATACATGAATGTGACAAAAAGTCTAATTCCATATATTAGAAGGATCGAACAGATAACGTTAGCTAATTAATTACTAAGCTGTATATATGTTATTATGAAATAATTTTAAAATAAATATAATTATCATAATTAACTATCTTTCTTAAAGCAAAATTTGCTTTCAAACTACATTTATATGTCACAATCAAATACATAGATACGTGTATCTTAATTTAAATATGATATATATGTATATTAAATTATAAATACATGATGTCCTTAAAGTCACACACGGGAATGTTTTTAATTTAAACCAAACTTATTTTATATTCAAGGGTTAATATGTTTGTGTAAGTACAGATAGGATTATATAGTTAGAATACCGTTATAGCAGATGATGAAATGTTATTTTATCGATGCATAATAATATGCTGATTAGGGCAGCAAGGAGTGACTACGGACACCCGGTATAAAACAAGTAAATTATTTATAAATATTAAACAAATACCTTTTATGTTCCAGAAAGTACCTACATACTATGGGGATATTGGTGTATTAGCATAATGACAATATCTTACCAGTGTCAAAGTGTTCCCACAACATGAAAATATGATGTTATATATAATGTATGTATTTCAGTCTACGACAAACATTTTGTGTCGCTATACAAACTTATATAAAGAAATATTAAATTACATGTTAAACATGAATGATTCAAATTCGTGTAATATATTGAAGAGAATCACGATAATTAATATTCGCGTAAAATATCTTTAATGGATTATTAAAAGTTGATATTTATAATAATTTGATATCTCAAAAGAATAAAAATTAAATACATTTGAAATACATTTGTAAGTCTAAGTTGTACAGTTTTAAACAGGAACTTCTAATTGTATATCATTGTTTGTATTTTATTAAATTTCTTAAGATAAGATATTAATAAAAAAAAATTGTTTTATCTATTTGACATAATTTGTGGAAATATATATGATGCTACTTTATTTTGTGATGGATTAAATAGTCACCGACCGTTAATATATAAAATATAATCCTTTTCAGTTTTAATTCAAACTTAGTTGAGTTTGGACTACAAATCTTTGCTTCACATAGTTTAACAATAACTGACTAAAAATAAATATGTTAAAAGTGTCGTAACTCCACCCCTAAACATTCGTGTGTCTAATTGAAAATCCATGTAAGTACTTTTGTATTGTAATTATTGAAATTCAGACATGATAATTATTTAAGGATTTCTAAATTTGAAATCATCACATTTTTCTTTAATTTAACACCCACTAATAATTTTTTCAGAGCGTTTATTAGATACAATACCGTACTATAATTATATATATAAGCTTAAGCTTATAAATATTATAGTAGGAATTATTTTTATAAAACAGAGAAACCATGACAGTTAAAATAAGAAATCAAATAAAAATAGATGCGTTGTAGTTTATTAGTAACATTTAAATATTATGTTATGATTTGAGTTATCAGCGATATATATTATTCTTATTTATTAATTGTATTTAAATTGGTATTGCACTATCACACTAATTGTGTCGAATACATGAGAATGCTTGTTTTACTTAAATACCAAAGTAATTATTCAAAATAATAATTGCAAAACGTTATAAAATTATATTTTACAAGAATAGTTCATAATTTACTAAATTTACTCAATTTTACTACTACCAAAATAACACAACGTAATTATTTTACAAAGTAAGAGGTATATGTTATCAAAACAAAATAATTTAAAACATGAATTTGATACAGTAAGTGTCAGAAGGGAATATGTCGGAACAGTATGTGTCGGAACATTATGTGTCGGAACATTATGTGTCGGGACAGTATGTGTCGGAACATTATGTGTCGGAAAAATATGTGTCGGAACATTATGTGTCTGAACAGCATGTGTCGGAACATTATGTGTCTGAACATTATGTGTCTGAACAGCATGTGTCGGAACATTATGCGTCGGAACATTATGTGTCTGAACAGCATGTGTTGCTACTGACTTTTGTATAGGCGAGGTAAGAAGGAAAGTTTACCCCATACCAAACATTGTAAATTATAATTAACCAGTTATTAATTACTATTTTTATCTACATGTGTACACAAATGTACCACTACTACATCTAAATTTACTTTATGCGAGTAAATTTAACATGAGTTAAGCAAATTTTGCCCTAAAATTTGATTTATACATTTATATATATTTATATATAATATATAAATAATAATAAAAGTAAGCTTTATTTGTATTTTGTCAGACGCAAGGGGCATTACAGTTATTACTTACAGAATAGATTTTAAATGTTTCCACAAGTGTCCCATAAAATACCAAATATGTTAAATGACGTATAAGTAAATTCTTTACTTATACATATTTCGTGTTTTACTCAAATTGAAAATCTAAGGTTAATTTAGCTCAAATATTATCTGTCAAAATAAAATTTAGAACAATTTTTTTTATAACTGAGGCAGTTCATACGTGCTGAAATATTATTTTATGGCATTCTAAAAAAATGTGTAGATAAAGTAACGAGTTTTATTGGTGAACATAAAATATCCTGTTTGTTCTAAATAAATATTTCATTCATCCGTCACATTAATTCAATGTTATTTCTTATTTAATGGGATTATTACAAATCAATATGATTTGCGGATAACCTGAGTATTTAAAGCAAAAAGTTAAAACAAACTTTAACATTTATTTACAATAAAATTATTGCTCATTCTAAAATGATAATTTTATTTCAATACATTCTTGAGGATCTAGCAGTAATAAATATTTAATTCATCTATAATATAAAGCGTTACATTATTGTATCGGGTACTATAACAGATTGATTTGCAAAACGCATTTGTATTGCTTAAATTCACGCAAATATAACACAATTAAATAATTCCAATATTTCTAAGTGAATATAATTCTCTTTTCTAAAACGCTACACACATATTCATACATAAACACAAAGTTTATTATATATTGAGTCAATATGTGATTTTGTCAGAATTTAATAAAATAAATAAGTGTATTAATTGATAACATCTACACAAAACTGCAAGGTTGACATGTGGATTGTCTCCTTGAAGAGTCAGATATTCATTCCAAATTTTACAATTATCAAAATAAAGGTGCATAATTAAAACGTAAGATATTCTAGGTATTTACAGAGACACTACATCATTGTAATTTATACATTGACATATTTGCAGAACATGTTTGTTAAGTAAACTGACATTTTCATAATACATTAAATGAAACAATATTAAAGTGTTATATATTTCATTTAGATATTAGAGTATATACATATAATGAACAAGAACGAGTGATGTGGATTTAATTTTCAACAAATATGGCATATATGTATGACATATTATTATTATTTCGAAATCGAAATCTAAGATTTTCAATTCTTTAACTAAACAAAAAATGATAGCTTCAACATTAAATGTTATTTAACATAGCTCATATTTTTTTTATTTTTACATTATAATTTAAGAAATGGTACAATTAACATGCAAGCATTAATGTGCAATCTTGTTCTATATAAATGTATAGTTTTCTATAATTAAATTATGTTTTTATTCAATCAAACTTGGTATTACTACATGCAAATCAATCAAATGCAATTTAAAAAAATCAAATACATAAGTTTGAAATGAATATGTATATATATATAAGTACAACTATAAATACATCTGTTGGTATTTTTACTTCGACAGTATATACGTTAGATATATTTCATTAATTCGATTTGAGAAAATATAAATACTGTAAACACTTTAGATATCTAGACCTATGGCAATAGGTCGTTAGCTAGTAAAGCTAAGCGAACTATGTAGTAGGTAATATAGGATAG